>VZTL01030567.1:0-18887 GCA_013400535.1 Scopus umbretta
AAGATTCCTCTCATAAGAGGAATCTCAGGCTGTTTCATCTTTCTCTCCATGTGTACAAATCTGAATTACCTGAAAATTTATCGTATGTTTATGTGAATACTTACATACCTATTGCCATGTAAACCATGTTCAATATATGAAAAAGCGGTATAACATCAAAAGGACATTTCCAGTAGCTTTTTTGAATACTGGAAATAATGGAGCTTAACTTACTAAGGTTTTCTGTATTATTTTTGCCCTTGAATGAGACACAAACTTTAACTAAATGTTTGCAACAGTTCTGTCCCATCTGGATGCTCTGATGTCTAATAACTCCTGTGCCCAGGCTCCAGTCTTTCTCTTGCTGAGGGCACTAATGACATCGATCCCTTCTGCATACCTGTTAGTTGCCCGAAACTTTTAGACTCCTAATAGCTAACAGGTTTACTTTTACCAAATCTGGCTGAGATTAGTCAATGGGTTTAAAAAAAAACCAACAACACTGCGAGGAGGGCAGAGAAGCAAAAACTCTAGTGAATAGTATTTTTAAATATCCTTAAGAAGTAAGCCTGAAAACAGAGGTGCTAGCAATATGCTTTCACCCATATTTCCATAGTCTATCCCTTACATATAATGACTGACTCATGGACTCCCTTCTTTGTGGAAACTTTGTTCTTGGTGTCTTTCAAAACTTTTCACGTTTTCATCTGCTGGTGATCACAGAAATCTTTTCTTATTGGCTTGCTTGCTTGATCAGCAAACACTGAATTCTGTCTAACCTCTGAAGGTGTGCATCCAAGACTTGAAAACGCAGGTTTGAGAACTCCTCTCCCCCCCAATCCCATCTCTTCCCCAGTAGGGCAAGGACTGCTCTTTGAGAAGGATGCTTTTGGGGGAGAATGTGACTCTCTCTTTTTTCCAGATTTTTTTTTAAAGGTTGAAGGTTTAAAAAGTTTTCCTTTTAAAGTTTTCTTCTTGTTTTGTTTTTTGTTTTGTTTTGTTTTATTTTTAATAAGTCTCTGCTTTTAAAATAACATGCATCTTAATTTTTTTACCTCGTGTTCTCTGGGTGACACAGCTTTTATGCAGTACAACTTTCTCCCATCAATAGTCTCTAACATGGAGGTTAATACCCTATGTTTTATGTTGCTGGAGGCCCCACTAATCTTGCTAACAGCTGCAGGAGAAAGGAAGTGATGCTTTTAAACATTTGTTGTTGACTGCTATGAAGAGAAAGTATCTGATCTACTTTGTGGTCTTTCAAGATGTAGCAAAGTTGAGCAAATTCCCCATGCTACTTGTCCTACTGAAGGCAAGGACTCCCTTGAAGAAGGGAGATGGAATTCATTTTTCCAGCTATTCCCAGACTAAACTGGAGAAGAGACTGAGTGCTGGGTTTGACGGTGACAAAAAGGGTGACTACAATATGAAAACTCCTTCATAGCTAATGATCTTAGAGAAACAACTTCTGCATACATGTTCACTGAAGCAAACATTACATTGGTCTGCAGTTTACAGGATGCTTTCCTATACTAGATAGAAATAACACCCTTGGGTCTGTGAAACTCAGTCATTTTGAACTAAAGTAATCTGGGCATATGAAGCAACCTTTCTGTGCAAAATAAACAACAGTTGCACATGCAATTTAATTTTATCCTTTTCTTCTATCTTCCTGCATGAATTTTGTGCGACTGGACTTAAGTAGTAACAGAGAGAAGAGAACCCAGCAATGCTCTCCCTACTTCTCCAGTCAGATGATAGTCTTTTGACAACACAGGATAACTATTTCCACTTCAACCTGTAGAGTTTTAGAACTATAGCCGCCTTGTTACCTCTCCTGTACCTTACAGCTTCTGCTGGAAAATCCTTGCTGCAGAGATCCTTCCTGTCTAGTTACACCAGCATAAACTTTCTTCTTAGGCAGGCCATGAAGTGAGGAATCTTATAGTAAGTGGTGATGTATTTCTTTGGTAGATGGACAACGACCTGAATGATCTCATTTTCATTTTTTGCTATTCATCTGCTTTACATTATGAACCTCACGTGTATTCAAGTATTTTCTAAACAGTATGGACCACTGTCAGAATGAAAGTTAATTTATTTTTTTTGCCATAAAGTATTGTTGCTGCTCAAACAGGAGTTATCAGTAGTTTCTGTGGCAAGTTCTTGCCAAAATTCTACTGGCGACCAACAGTCTCATGGGATGTTCCTAAACGTGCTTGCACATGTCCTACTTGTTTGGAAAATCACCAGCATGAATATAATACCTGTTTTAGATGTGGGATGTGCTGAAGTTACTGGAAATCTGCATGTGTATGAGTATCAACACTCAAAAGTTTTAAAATAAACCCTTTAAATGTATGAATTCAAACTGAAACCATATATTAGTCCACATTTGTAACTGTTTTTCATAAGACAATATGCAGACAAATATCCTACTTTAAAAAAATATAGTAACAAATATATCTTTGTGCTTATATATCTGGGGTATTATAAACTGCATTTTTGTTTTATGTCAGGTTTATCGTTCATTCTTGCAACCTGTCTTCCAGTTACCTATATTTTTATTTCCAAAAGGTACCAGTAAAGACAGTGAAGAGCTTTTTAAATGTCTTTTTTTACCTGTAAGTAGGTCATGAAGCCATGGTGAGGCACCCTGTCAAACTTACATGGAAATTCTGTGAGCCCCTGGGATCCTGGTTCAGAAGGTCAGTGTTGAAAGTCTACTTCGTTTCACAAATGTATGGCCGTATGCTGCCATCTGTCTGCTCTGCAGCTGGGAGTCAATAGTGCACCATTAGTTTTATGCACCAAATTGCAGCTGGTTTGTGTGTTTCTGAAAAGCTGTTAAGACTTCTGCTGTACTATTTACCTCATTTCAAAGCAGTTTCTTTTGGTCTGCTTTGGCTCTTTATGGGAAGGCAGATTGCAAGGCTGAAAGGTTTGGCATCTGTAGACAGGTTCTTTTTTTCTTTGCCCCCCCCCCCCCCCCCCCAATGGCATTCTTATCATCTTTGTAGAATGCAAGAAGAACTAAATTAGTGTTGTCTGTGATGTCTGTCATTCTCACAACTATCATTGTGACAAGGTACCACCATACTCCAATATACTAGATGAGATCTCAAAATGCTGATTCAAGCCAAAGCCTATGATGTGCTTTTAACTGAATTGGGACTGACTAGCATCCTACCAATTCTGTATATTAAAGACTATAACACCTCATTATTGTGACAAAGATTGTAAGGCGAGAAAGAAATGGCACAATATTAATTTACTCTTTTCTCATAATATGATGAGACTAGCACTGTAAGTTTTATAAATTTACTGTGTTTTGATTGCAGATCTTAATATTTCAGTCTTCCCAAGATACAGTTTTGTCCATTTGAAGTTATGGTGCATGACCAAGTACATGATGAATACAAAGTACTTTGTATAGCTCACATCACATCCATTTGACCATGCCACCAATAAGAAACAATTTGACAATTTCAGATTAGACAAATTGATAATTTGACGATTTGACAAATGCTTAAATGTGTCAATTTCAAACTTAAAATTGAAACTTGAAACTATTATCTTTAATATTAATTTCTTACAATTGTACTGCATTTTACTGAATTCAAGTCTTAAAACATAAGAAATGAGGATATGTATTTTGTACGCAAGAACACTAGTTTTTAGACAGATGCCATATTAGAGATTTTCATTTATATTCCAAACTATTTAATCTAAAAAAACTGTTATTCAAATAATGAATATTTACAAAGCTGCTCCAGAAATTTGATTTCTACATGCCCATTTATTGTCCTTATAGCTAAACCCTAGATAACCCCTGCTGATTAAAAGCAAAGATATTTGTTATTGCAATAATCAGAAAGAATAACAGTTACATTTTTTGAAATAGGAAAGCAATTTGACAAACTGTGCATATACTTTCCGTGTAGTCAGCCATTTCATGACAGTAAAACAAATCAAGTGAATATATCTTTTATAAAATGCTGTTTCATTACTATTTAAACTATAATTTTTGCAGAGAAACAGTATTGTGCAGTTCACCCATATGCAGAAACACTTGTAAAACTGAGTGATTAATGGAGGGTCATCATTTATATCAGAGAGTAGGGGAATGAATTCTGTATCATTATGTTTCTGTGAGGAATATGAAGGTAATAAACCCAGCATTTGTTCTGAGTTGTTTTCAAGAGTATGTGCTGTTAATAGTATTGCTAAGCTTAATACACAGGCTATCTTCTTAGCTGGCTGTGAGTGTAGTCCTGGCCTCAAAGAAGACAACTGGTCTTCCTAGTTTCTTCCTTCTCTTGCAAGATTACCTTGTCAGGTTATTTCACTACATGTCAAGTGACATGACAGAAGTGGCCCTGCTATATGAGGCATAATGGAAGAATTATTGTGGGAGAGAGGAGGGTAAAAGCTACTTTAGCCGCCTTCCTCCACAGGATATTGGAACATAATCACCAGGTCATGCAATCTGAAGTCAGGAGTTGGCTTAAAAAAAAGAACAAGGAAAAGGAAAGATCAGAAATGACATCTAGAATTTCCAGGGTAAAGTTCAAAACATTAGAAATGCTGAGAAGTTTGTGATGAATTTTTTCATAATTCTGTTCTTTTATGTTTCTCTAAGCAAATTCAACAGCTTTTTAACTTTGATTTTTTTTTCATGAGAAATATCAATCTACATGAATGTTTTTCAGTAAAGACTGCTTTTGCTTCAAAATGGTTCTTTCTTCAAATTAAAAACACAATTAAATTGTCAACGCACCTTGCCCGTTACTGTTTTAGAAGAATGTCACATCATAAGCAGGGTAAAATCTAGTGGTTTTGTTGTTGTTGCTTAATTTACTTTTTTTTTTTCTTTCCAAGTAGATCATGTTCCTTAAATTTCATAAGTAGGCATTACGAAAAATTTGTAACAGAGACCTGGAAACCCTGGGGAAAATGTTATCCAGAAGACACTTAAAATGTATAATTTTTAATAAGTTTTCTACAAACCATGTTTATAGACATACCCACCCTGTAACTCTGACTCAATATGTATGTTTCATGAAACCCATGTGAAAGACACAACTTCTTTCCAAGTTAGTTTGATTCAGAATGCAGTACCTTTAGCAATAATGGCTTAAGCAGTCACTGCAGTGTTTAAAGAGCTGCAATTTAACTGAATTTAAAAGTATCCATCATCACATAGACCATTTTGTTTAAACAGGCAGTAGATGTTATGCAGCCTGAATTGTGGTGGAGGGGGGGAAATGTCATAATCAAAATGTGATGCTAAATAATATGGCTCATAAGGAACTGTTTAATCCTATCTTGTAACAAAACTGATGACTATATTCTGCTTATTGGAGCCATTGAGAGTGAATTAAGTTGTACTGTTTTCTGCAGAGACTGGGGGCTTTTCCTTTGTTCCAGGTCTTATTTGGAAACCTGTAGGTAGATTTGCATTCTATCTGCTTCGTAGTTTCTGCATGTACCAGTACTTAAAGTTACTGCAAAAACTCAGGAAGAACTTTTCCAGCATAGAAGCTTGAACCAGAACTTTTAGTGCTTGGAGGATTCCTGCTGCCATGATCTTAGAGTGAAGACTCTTGCACCCTTAGCTTTCTTTTATTGTCCATTTCTAGGCTGCCTTCTTCACAGTAGGTGTCTTAGCACTCTTGTTTGTGATGTGGTTGTAGTTGTAGATGCAGCGTTCTTCAGATAAGGGATCACAGCCATACCAAGAGCTCAATAGTGCATTTTTTTTTTTTGCAGGATCAGAAACTCTGCTAGTAGATGTTCATGGGTGCCAGGAATCGAATCAGTAGAAGGAGCTCCAAAGATGGGATGGGATGGGATGGGATGAAATGAAATGAAATGAAATTAAATGAAATTAAATAAATGAAATGGAGACAGACTAAATTTCCTACCCATGGGAAGCTTCACAATTTCTGGGTTTTCCCTTTGATTCAAAATGAAAAATGCCCAGCAGAATGAAATTTGAAAAGTCTGACCAGATCTATTTTGAACTCTTCTTCAAGCGTGCTCTTGAAAATGCTCCCAATTACATGGATTTTTATTGATCTCTCATCTCTTCTATGTCCTACAAAAAATTTTATTCTGTATTACTCTTTCCTTTTCCTTCCAGTCTTCCTCCAGATTTGTCCCCTCAAACTTGTTCCATACAGCTTGCCTTCTGCCAAAGTTCTGCACAGTTCTTTCTTTCATGATGTAATCAAATTTTCATACTGTATTGAAAGCATGATAAGTAAGTGGTATTGTTTAGTTTTATGTTCTTATAAATATGTGTTGTTCTCTCTGCGAAAATAATACAATTTCACTGATCAGAGGAATTCATCATCTAGTACCAGTAAGGGAACTCTCTGATTTATGTGTGACAGAATTCCACAAAACAGATCAAAGTTTACTACTGTTCTGTTCAGAATGCCTGAATGCAACTTTCTGCACAAGAAAACAAACAAACAAAAAGATCTGGTTTCAGCTAACTGTATCTCAGCAATCATAATCCTTTGATATTAATCTGGATGCTCAGGTAAAAGATAGGCTTTCCAGTAACACAGCAGTCCCCTTTGAAGGTCTAATTGTCCTTATATTTATAGCACAAATGCTCCATTTTTTCTGTTTGGTTTCAGCCTCTGAAACAAAAGCTAGACTAGAAAGCCCCTGCTGAAAAGAAAATTCCTACTGGAGAATGACTGCTAAGAAATAGTGTCTCATTAAGTTACCTTAAGACTTTCATCTTGCAGTTACTGGCAGAAAACTCAAAACAGCTCACAACTTGCCTTCACTTAGGCCTTTAAAAGCATAATCCTTTCATTAAACAGACTTGGTTGCTCTTGGTTTATTTAATGTGGGAACCCTCTTTGTCTCATGGCCTGCAAGTCTGCTCTTCATCTATTTGTATGCTCCCCTCTGAAAGTGTAAGACCACGTTAAAAGTAAATGAGTGTACTTGTCAGGATTTTCAGTTGCTGAGAATTCCTAAAAACAAGGAGGGATGCTGTACAGGTGAAAGCTTAGATCTGTTCTATGAAGGTGAATGTTCTATCTTGATAATATCACATGGGCTGGAATAATTAGTGCAACAAACGAACAGTAATATCACAATTGTACTTTAACCTTGTTAGCACCAGAATGGTTGTGCCATCAACGTGTGTATCTAGTGGTGTGATAAGAATAATCAGTCTTGTCAATATGTAATATAGCGTACCTGCCAGGCACATAAGGGAAAGCAAAGCTCACACTTGGCAGATGCTACTGACCGATAGGCACTATTTAGCCAATCACCCTACCATATGGCTTCCTGTCCTACTGCCTGAATACAGTGGAACAAGGTGAGAATTTTGAATGTTCAGTGCTGGAGGGAGGACAGTCATAAGCCAAGGGAGGGGCTACCTCTTCACTGTCTTCATTCTCTCACCCTCCTCCCAATTCAAATTTTATATCAGTCCTTTCAGCTCACCTATCAAGTTCCTGTTATTTTTATCTGTCTTGCTTATGCAGATAAGGTGTGTCATCCATTTTTGCTGCTTGAAAATAGGATGCTACTCATCTCTGGGTAAGTAGGTCAAATTTGGCTTTTTATGATTATTGACATTCTCCTTATGGCTCTGCTGTTGTACTTGTCAGCTGTAATCCATATGTGGAAGCACTCAAGGTAACATAAAAGATAGATAGGATAATCACTGCAGCCTGCTGCTACATTGCGAAGTGTAGTGCCACTACTTTTGCTATGTAGGTCAGCTTCAAGTGGACACAAAAAACACCATCACCATTTGTATCTTTGCTCTCTGGTTAGAATGAGTGAGTATTGAGACTGAACTATATGCCTCCAAAGGTCTCCCCTTATCCCTTATCCTGGAGATAAGGAAAGCTTGCTTTGCTGTCAATCAGAGTTTTCTATCTCCAGGAAAATCAGTTCAACACCTTCCATGACTACTAAAAGCTCTGTGAAGATAAAAAGTAAATGAAATTGATTATCAGTTGCTGTCTGTTGGCATCATGCATAACTCGAGTGTTTTGCATGTTCTTCTGAATTCTTTCTTGAGTGAAAATGAAACAAAAAACTCTATAACAAATAATTTGTTTCATTTATGTCCTGCTAATGTAAATACTGTATGACACATGCGTTTGTCTACCAGGTGTTAATAGTCATATTTTTTCATAAAGGTGTAACAAGGAAAATGATGGAAATAAAATACACAGAAAGGAACAAAATACAGTATGTCAGCTACTACTGATTCTCCAGTCCTGGCTGTCAATTGCTGCTGGCCTTATTCTTGCATTGTACATATTTTTTCATAGTTTAAATACTCCTTAAAAACTCAAAGTTCCCTAAAACTTGCTTATTTTTGATACTGAAAAGACAGCCCTAGCTTGCATATTATGGATGCATATGGCGAAGAGGGAAAACTTGTCAATTGGTCTAGAAAAGGTGATAGTCTCAGAATTAAGGGAACAAATACACACACATAAATATTAGTGACAGTTTTCTCTACCAAATAGAGTTGTGAGGTGATGGTTCCAATTTTCACTTCTATTGGATTTGGGCCATTTAAAATAACTGCTGTGCATCTTGGTCTAATGAGAGCAGAACGTGAAAAAGAAATCAGGCCAAGTAAAGTTTGAGGCAGAAAAATGCAGTTAACTGTAATCTGCTTTAAAAAAAAAAAAAGGCGAGAAAAGGTAAAACAGGCATCTAAAGAAACTGTTCCTCAGCTCAACACAGCAGGGACATGTAGTTCCTTTCATTTGACAGATTTCCTGACAGTAAATTGCAGCTATTGGAATTAATAATCCTTAAGTAAGATATTAGGTTGAATGAAAAGGGTTTGTCTTTGGAAATAGGTAATTTTATTCCTAAAATTCAGCAGAGACAACCTGTATCTTCTGAAAATAGATACAAAATAATCTGTGACACTAAAAATTATGATTAAAAATTAATCTACAACTCAAGGTCAAGTCATCCGACTTTACCTTCATTTTTATTTAAAAACAATTTCCAATACATTTACCATTCTATTTACATAGGATGCTTAAAGTTTCCTCTCTTGTGAATTATGTCTGTGACTTAAGGCATGGAAACGACTGTCATTTTTTTTCATTTTATTCTTCTTAAATCAGTGATGGTTTTCTTTGAACTACTGCTATTCAACAAAAGTGGTTCAGAGAGTGATTCAGATTCAGAGGGGTTCCCCTTGGTATTTCATAGGAATGGCTGAAGTCTCTTCTTAAAAGTTAGCAACACTATATAAATCAGGAGTAATAACATACTCTTTAGTGCAGCTACATCTGTAACTAAGATCAGAATCTGAGTGTACAGGGAGATAGAAAAGACCATGGCTACTGATCGGGCTTTGTTTTAAGGAAAGAAACAAATGCAGTGGGCACAGGGCAAAGCAAATGTGACTACAGATTTGCAAATTCAGGAAAAAAAAAAGTATATGTTTGTACATAATACTGGATATGACCTAATACACAGTGGGTTTGGCAACATGTTTAATGGTTTGACAACTTGTCTTGCCTTCAGTGTTACGTATAGGAAACACCGGTGAATACTTTTCAGAAATCAGTAGAAATTTGTGACATTTTCCCATGTCAGAACAGGGCATGTCTTCCGCCCTTGGGATGGATGTTGGGGACATTTCTACCTAGCCTCTTACCCTTCTTTCTGAAAGGGTAGCCAACATATGTCCTTTCTCTAATGGCTTTCATCCTCTAGAAATAGATGAGAGGGGAGAGATTTTTTTACCAGTGTAGGGAGCCAAAACACTGCACCAGAGTTGTTTGCTTTGTGTGTTTCTGCACATGTGACATAGACAGGTCCCAAACAAGGAGTAGGTTACCTCAGAGGAGAACAACTTCAGACGCAAGGAGTAATCCTGAGATCATAACCTGAGGAAAGTGGAAGAAAACCCCACCTGGATAGAAGGAATAGCACAAGTCAAAAGGGAGCCGTGGCTAATCTCCTCCTATTAGCAATTCATGTTAGCTTGGCGCTAAGCTTGTGCCTGTCTCAGTTTTCCAGGGATTCTGCCCATTTGCATTACTGTACTCGGGAGACGATGACAATGAATGATGTCTGATCTTAAAAACATTAAATTTGGGAGAGGGAGAGTTAGTCCCTGGTTACGTGTAGTCAAAGCTAACTACAAAAGAAAGCCAGACAATGAAAAAGACAGAGTTTGCAAGCACATGAAGAAACTTTTGTTCTGGAGCAGTCTGAAATACCTGTTTAGAATGCCTGTTCAAACTGCCTCCGCTAAATCCACATCTGAGTGGGATAAAACGTACTTAGTCAAACTAAAGGTCCATGGGGAAACAAAATCTAACCAAAACCCCCTGCCTCCTTCATATAAACCAATCTGTTGCTGGAAACAGTGCTCAGCCTTTCTGGGAAGAGTACTTCAGCTTCTGCCAGTATCCTGGGAAGACTGCATGCTGCAGCCTGTCCCTTACCGCTGTGCTCGCTGCAGAAGCCCCGTCCCACTGGTCTGAACAGGTTGGCTGTGTTGAGTTTGCCCAGCAAATCTGGTTCTTCCTAGGGAGACCTACGTCACAGGCAGAACATGCAGACAAGGAATGCACGGCAGCATACCATGCGGAACTGCCATCCTTTCTGTCGGGCGCACAGCTCTTGCTCATGCTGAGCATGCGCAGTGCCGCAGCCGGCACAATGCTTTCCCAAATGCTGGGGAGCAAACTGATGTAAATGCCAGGAACTCATGTAGCTGTCAGAACACTCTCTGTGGCCCAGTATCATCCCAAGAAGGGCAGCTGCAGACGTGTCACTGGCCCCATGAAATACTCTAACAGAGCAGTATTTGAAAATGAGTATGAAAAATATTTCTTTAGGAGTTAAGGGGAGGCAAATGTCTTTGTAAGGGCACAAAACAAGCGTGTAGATAGCGTAAAGTCTGATGGTGGAGTTCTTCTGGTGATTATTTCCCTTCTGCATAAATATGATGGCCACCAGTATTTTTTTTCTGACAGCTGCACAAACTGAAATTTACTGGCCGCTGTTTGGGTTATGTTCCCATTCCCCATGCAATACTCTGCATAAACATCAAATCAGTGACTTGTGAAAGATGTACTCTAGAATCCTCTTCATCTTGTTAAATATCTGTCTTAGATATGACCGTCTTATTGCTGCATTGTTTCCCATTCCAGACACAACTATATTTCACACATATTTTGCCTTTTGAAAATGTGTGCTCAATCTTCAGAACTAGTAAAATGAGAAATTGAAGCGAATCCAGCAAAGTAGGTTTTTTTAAAAAAAATATCTTTAAAAGATAACTTCTATTTTTTGGTATATAGCCCAATTTAATGTTGGGTTAATATTTAAAAAATGACCACCTTTGTTAAAGATTCAGTAGCCCTATCTTTTTAAGCAAAGTACATTTTCTGTGTGACAGTGCTCCTCAATCTTCTTCCAACCATTATTGCAAGTAAAAATGTTATGGGGAAGATGAGTGATAATGTAATTTATTTGTGTTTAAGTTCCAATAGGTTGACAGAAAGGCTGTAGAGGTATGTGTGAAATGGAAAACAAAGGTTTTCTGGAACTCCTCTGAATCAATCTGTACAGTTCAACCACCTAAAGCAAAACTTCAGCAGTACTTTTCAAAAGCAGCTGTTCAGTAGCTGTGCATGAGCACAAATTAGATCCCAAGCACTATATTTAGATATTCCTAGTCCTCTGATTCAATGTATGATTAACAGCCATTGTTTAATTACCTCAGTTTTTAAAACAACAGAACAAAACATGTAAAAAAAGATAACAGAACTTGTACTTTTTTCAAGACTTCATGTATGAAATTTTAATATAGATTATGTAACTAAGTTATATTAAAGCCATGAAAAGTATTGTAGAAGCTGGCAATGTGGAATGGATGATGCCAGATATTGCAGAAACAGGGAGAAGTCTTCTGCAGAGAGTAGTTCAATGTGACCCTGGGGAACTGGATTTTTCTGTCTGCCACTGGCACAAATTTCTAGTGTGATGCCTGTCAAATTGCCAAGACTCCCATTTTCAGAAAGCAACTTTCTTTGCTTTTTTTTTCTTTTTTTTCCAGTTTCTGAGTGGATGAAGTGAGACCTACAGTCTGCTTTGAATAAAATGCAGAGGGGTTACAGCTACAAATTTTCAGTGGCCACATACAAAGTATGCAAAGTTGCTGCTTAAAAAAGCTGCTGTTCATCTAATTTGAGTGGAACTTCAGAGACAGTATCTGCCCTGCCTAAATTTCAGTTTCCTGTTCCAAACCATGGTCTTCCAGAAAACAGACTGAGCCAGACTGCTTTAACATTTAAAAACACCAACAGTCTTCCTTCTGGCTAAGATGCAGTCAAAAGCGGTTATCTTAAAAATGCTTTTGAAACAAGTATCCTACTACCAGTCCAATCCACTCTACCCAAACTCTATCTTTCCCGGTAACAAAAGAGAAACCTAGGATATGTACGGGTCAACAGAGGAAGTTAGAACCAGTGCAAATTTTTTGTAAATGGAAATTGTTTTGTGGTCAGTAGTAGGGGAGTGGATGAGTGAAAATTACAATTTCTTGGCAGAGCAATAGTTTTTTGCAACAGACACACACACATTGTAAGTACATTTCTGACACTTTTAAATGGCATTCCTTCCTTCTGGACATCCTAGCAAATGGATAGACATCTTCATGGTAATTTAAAGATGACAATTTATAAATGAAATAATTTTATCCACTGTTTACAGACTTTTTACCATGTCAGTGTTTTCCTGACATTACCACAGACACATCAGTAGTAATTGAACCAGACATAGTAGCTAACACTCTTGTCAATATTGACATCCTATCAACAAAATTAGAAAACCTGACCTTACAGTGGTAAGATAGAAGATAAAACAAAGGGTGTGGGGGAAATGTTCTTCTTGCTTGAGGATGTGTTAGCTAGATTCCATTGCTCCTCCTAGCAAGTCTGTCTTGGTTAAATAAACCTATTTTACTAGACAACACTAAAAAAAGCTTTGTAATTCTGGTGACCTAATTACATTATTTTACCTTTTAGACTATGAGGAAATTTCAACAGAGTTGTTTTAGGAAAACATCAATACAGAGTTAATGCATGCTTTAAGTTAGATTTGCCGTATGACCACTAAAATGACAATTAAGATAATTTAATAGCTTTGTATCTTACTAAACTCTCCATAGGGTTTTCTCCCCTCCTAAAGCTTTCAGAAAAACCTTTTAATATTTTTTTTTTTTTGGTAATTTACTTTTTGTGTAAAATTCAGCTGTTAGATAAGGGTGCCCTCTAATGGAGATTGTAGGCACAAAGTCTTATTAAAGTTTTCAAGATTTTTTACATGTGATTAGTAGACATGGTTTTCTTTATGAATCAACATAGTGGACAGTCAATAAACTACAGAAGGTGGACAAGTAATAAAACATGTAATTTAAAAAGTAGAGACTTTCTTTGAAATAAGCACTTAGTTTCTTCATAGTACGCTTCTATGAATATCTTCCTCTTTAGGGCAGTTTGCCTTTGACTTCACCAACAATTGGATTTCTCTTTCGATCACATATAGAAATTGTGGAGTACAATTAAAACTGATGGAGAGAAAAATTAGTCAACCTGTGGGAAAAAAAGACTCAAGAAACGTGAATAGCTGGGGAAAGAGTTGATTTAAATAAATAAATTTTAAAAGCACATAATCCGTGTCCACATTAATTTTTAATATTAATTTAATAATAATTATTTAGGGTTTAAGTCAGAATACAGGTATACATTTCATATATGTAAAATAGATCCAACTTTATCTGCATTACTGTGTATGTTTTCATATTGGAAACTGAGATAAATGCTTACATTTATGTAGTTATGAAAGGGAGATTTAGGCCAACAATTTTATGAGTAGAAATATGTTTTTAACTTCCTACTAAAAACTTATTTATTGTTAAAAATAGATTTCTTTGGGTTTTTTTTGCCTTTGAAATGGCAATTAAAATATAATTAATATTTTTCAGCAGTCTACAACTTTCCAGTCTTTCATATTCCATCCTCACAGGTATAATGGCATGTGCAGCAATGCAGACATTTTTTCATGTGGACATGTCAATATAATGTGACTGGAAAGGTACATGCAAAACCCAAGTCATATCCAGGTGAGATGTGACACTATAATGCAGGCCAAACTAATCAGCTATGATACAAAAATACTGTATTAACATTTCTATTATTATTCAAAATTAAGCAGAATAGTTTAGAAAGGAGTGCGCTAACAAATTGCTTAACCAAGGCTTAAACATCTTTAAACATCTGTATTCACTGCTAACATTGGAAGTATTGAACATTGGAAGTAAGCTTATATATTTTTAATATCCAAAGAGCTAAATCTCATGTCCCAGAGTAAAAGGAATTGCCTGAGGAGCTCTTTAAATCACTGATGTATTTTTTGTTGCTTATCACTGTGTAGCACATTTTACCTTTCGCTTTTTAAGGGGGGAAATGGAAAGCTGCAGTTGGAGTTACTCTAACAAACAAATTTTTAGTGAGCCCGTTTGTGAAAAACAGTTCTACCGCCCCCACAGCTGAAAGAGTTAACAAACTGGAAGCGGGTAAGGAAATAACGGAACAGATAATTTGAAGTCTGGAAAAGATGTGCGATGGTAAATGGCTAAAGAACTGTCTGTTGAGCTTGTCTATAAGAACTGGCTGGTCTACAGGTATTTAAGATTACTGGTGATAATGGCTCTACTTTGAACAGACAGAAGAGGATCCAGTCTTCAAATACCTGGCTAAGTGCAAGTGATGACACTTCTACAAAATACGTTTTTCCATCCACTTCACCTGTTCTGGTGTTCATAATGAAGTGGCCAAAAGAATGTGTGAATGTGTTTGCAATGTAAAACTGATAATCAAATGTTGCAAGAGTTGAGCAATCCAATGAGATTTTGCACTAAATCGTTAGTTTGAGCTCTCTACAGTGCTGGCTTAATCACTCATATGGAGACAAAAACAGCAATACAAAAGGTGTTTCAGAAATACTCATTTTCTTTAAAACTTCTTATAGTCAACAAGAAGTTGAATTCAACTTTCTGTAAGCGGGTTGTATATGTGGATGACAATTCCACTAAAATGAGAGAAAAAAACCAATATGCAAGTCTTCAGCAAGAAGTGGGAGACCGCTGTTGGTGGGCTGTTGAAGAGGGTGAAAGAGTAAAAGCAGTACATTAATTCCCTTAATTCAACTCACTGCCTTGAAGCGGGGTTTTCTGTATAGCCTCTGAGCCCAGTGACACTGCAGCTCAATGAGATCTTTCAGATACTGCTCCTAGGTTGCTTTGCAGAGCAAGAAATTAATTTTTGCTAAAACAGAAATGGATGTACTCTAAGAAAAGTTTAAACTGCAAATTGTGACTGTTGTTTAATTTTCCAGTATTTTTTTAAGTTAGATAACTTCATAGCCATATTCTAGTTCATTAGCAGATTTCAAAAGATCTTAATACCTCAGTGCTAATAGTCCACTGGTTCTGCGAGACAAGCCAATGGCAGATATACTGTAGAAGAGCAGAGGAATCGCAGAGCCAGCAACACCATTACCTTCTACAATGAGTAGGCAGTTTGATGCAGCAGGACTTCAGCATCAGCTGAAGCTAGATCTGTAGTTCATGGGGCTGCTGCAGCAGTGTCTCATGACATGGTACTTTTCCATACTGCATATTTTGACATGTATATTTTCTATGCTAATATTGGCTCATACTATCAAAACCATTCTTGCATTGAATTTGATGTCAAATTCCTAGAGCGCTGTCAAGGTAGAATGAGTTCATACACGTGACAATTCTCCTGTAGGGTGCCATCTGAATGGCTTATCTTAAAATACAGGAGGAGAAATGGTGTGGAAAAGCGGGGAAAAGGTAGACAATGCCAGAAAGAAACACCTAACTGGACAGTGTAAATAGAGAAGTCTGTTGGTATAATTTTTAAGGGAAAATGACAACTATTGATTAAGAGGAAGGGAAGATTAATACAAGGACATGTTAAAAAAATCCAATGAAAAATTAATTGTTTCTGACTGTTGACAGGCACTGAGGAAGTTGCTGGTCTTGGCTCACTGCAGAGACACCAGTGAAGCAGCTCCTGAGACAGAAATATTTCATGACTGACAGAAAGAATTGCTGGAGAAGAAAATAGGATCATTTTAATTTCACATAGATCCAATCCTTGTGAGGAAACTGTCACATCAATACAAGCATTGTGACTTTAACACAGCCCAAGGCCAAGCTGGAAATGTGATGCAAGAGGCTAGACTTTCTGAAGCCAATTATGGACTGTCTCCTTGCTAATCATGTCTATGAAGGAAAAGTTAGCCCAAGAATGCATTACATGGTATAATATTGTCTGGCAGAAAGCATGGGCAGAGTTCTGCTCTGTTCTTCAGGATGATGTATTATAAGTAGGAAAGTAGATAAGGAACTAAAGGACTAAACGGGACAAAATTCTTTCTTAGCTTTTGGAGAAAAGATGCTGGTAACAAACTGTAGCGCTTTCCATTCCGTTAATACTTCCATTTGGCTCATTTATGTCAAGAAAGGTACTAGTCATTTTTCTTCCATATGTTTATATTCAGCACACGTTTGTATCCATGCTTTACTTTTCTCATGGTGTACCTAAAGTAAGCTACACGTTGCCGTATGTATAGGATTAATGAGAATACAAGTAGTACGATCACTGTGTTTCTCCAGGTGGCAACGCAGCTGTTAAGAAATGTACAGGTTACGAAGCTATATCCACTTTGAACACTGAGTGGTGCTACGGTGTTAACTATGGCAGTTCACTCTCTCTTCTCCCTTGGAAACAGGTTGTACCGTCGGATAAACCCCATCGCTTTTCACTTATTAATTAGCTATTAACAGTTATGATCCTATTACTTGTATTAAACAGTAATAATGGCTTTATTATTATTATGGGGCATGACTAAGACTTTGTCTGTGTGAAAACTGGGACCAAATAAGTAAATTAGCTGTAGGTCAGTACTCATCGTCTGTGTGACTAGCACTGAGTAATCGCAACCTAGTAATGCTCCCAGGTCCCATTGTAGTAGGTGTTGTTATATAAACAGATGAAAAACGCCACAGCTGCGTGGGGATGCTTTTGAATGACCTATTTCAATTTAATGTAACAAATTACTTATTTAATATTAATTTAGCATTCTGTGTCATCAGGAAATCTATTGGTTGTCTAATGCACCGTAATTTTTGAAAGCACTGTTGTTGTTAGCCAACTACATAATCACCGTTATCTGGAATATCACAGGCCTGTCTTGTCCTGAAGACAAACATGACTATTCCAGTAGCAATAACTAATCCAGTAACAGAGATTTCAACATAGCTAAAGCAATCAGAAAGCAAATGTACATCGGCACTAAAATGTCAAAATGGTAAGGAAGAGAACAAAAATGGAAATGACTTAAAAGAACATAGTAAAAAGGGGAGAAAAACTTTTTTTGGGTTGCCTTTGGAGAGAGGAGAAAAAATAATAAGAAAAGTCTCCCTCTGTATGTGATCTCTTCCAGTTTAACATTCAACTTTAAATGCATAGAGTTTCATTTGTAGTCACCAAAGTCAGGTAACGCTGTCTCCTGTGCTAAATTACAGCTTCTTCGAATAGATGTTGTTCAGACCAACCAGACGGAAGCCATCCAGTACTGTTAACTATGCTGCAGGGAGTAAGTGCCACCTTCACTTTTTAAAAATTTATTTAACATGGAGAGAAAACTAGACACAATCAAGAAGCTGGTTTCTGGAGTGTCAGGACAGTATGGATACTGTTTCATGCAGGTTCTGTGTGGCTGGGGTCTTGTACCTAATGTGACAGGATTCGGGTAAAGGACTAACTATGCTACAGAAACAAGTGACCCACTATCTGTGCTAAAAAATGAAGAGAAAAATGCCCTCTTAGCACCTCTTCCTGCCGTGGTACGCTGGTGCTGCAGCAGGAAAAGTGGCAGATTTTGGGCAAGCAATTATGAGCACAGAAGACACACCGCCTAAGAAGATTTTCAAATTTATGCTTACGGATTTCATGAATGTATTTTTCTTCGTTCTAAACAAGGTGAAGATTTATTTCTAAAGATGAAGAAAACAATTGCTGTTACTGAGATTATTATTCTGTTGTGACTGGTATATGCTGAATTTTCATACTGTGACATCAAAATTACCCTATGTTGCCCTTCCCTGCTCTGAAGCTGCAGGGAATTCAAGACATTTCCAGTGACTTTTCACAGTCGCATGTTACACTGTGGCCGCAGACAAAAACTACAGATGTGACTAATTTATGCAGCCTTCTCGATCCACTGAGGTTCTAAGAACATCCAAACGGGGAATCGGTGCACACAGCGCACCCAGGCCACAGCAGGAGGCCTGCAGGAATATGAAGCACCGATGGCTAAAAATGCCAGGGAGCCTAGGTGGGCTAGCATTTTAACTTGGGGGCTAAGCATTTTAACTTAGCTGCGGTTGTGGCCAGCTATGGTTTTAGACACACATTGTAAGACATAGAGCTGTAGAGTCTGAATGCTTCGTGCTCTCCAGGTGCCTGTTCTCCCCTAAAACCTGCGCAGAGCTACTGCCTGTTGCCCACACCCAGAAGCACCGGAGGACGATTTTATCATCCAAGAAACCAACTCTGCGGCCCTTTCTTTAGCAAACTAACACAGCAAACGCCTCTTCTCGCACTCAGCTGCAGACTGGCTTGCTTTTCCTCCCTGGGCTTTCCAGGAGAATTTCAAAAGGTATTTACAGTCAGCCGTCAGGAAGACAAAACGCACCCTCCTGCAAGCCCGTTTCGCACCGAGCACGCACGGCTGACAGCAACACCCGACGGCTTCCAAGAACAACTCGGCGGTCG
>VZTL01030567.1:25466-54362 GCA_013400535.1 Scopus umbretta
ATACCATACCATACCATACCATACCGTACCATATGCTGTCACTGTAAGAAACAAGTAAATAATTAAGTAAATTTTTTAGGGGAGTGATGACTGTTTTTTAGAGAAATGGTTAACAGGGTGGCAACTGAATCACAGAGGCAGATAAAACAGAAGACAAATGGCATCAAGCATTTATAAGCCTCAGAACAGCAACTCCCATTCTCTTAAGCAAATGCCATCATTTCTAGGGCCAAACACAGGTGTCTTGTGTGTTTGAGAGCAGTACCGATATCTTTTAATTTTTCTCAAGCTTTTACATTGTTAAAACATTTATGTTAAAACTCTAGAAGCGGGACAAGGGTGTCGGACAAGGTCATTAGTTGCTCTTCCATTTATACTTCTTGTTTACAAGGAGTCCAGTCCAGCTCAAATGGAAGTAATAGATAAGGATGATCTTTTAAGTCTTTCTGCTTTGAATCTGCCCCTGGTCGGTCAGATTGAGGACAATGTTCCTCCCGTCTTTGGACAAATGTGTCAAATGACAGTAGCTTGGTACTTTATAAGTAATTTAAGAACTGTAAATGTGTTTACCAGCAAATGAGCTAGCCACAAAACCCACTGCCTTTTTTATGGTTTTGCATTACGGGGACATGTGCTCATAGGTATCTTCTAGAATGAGATGGGTGTTAAATTTGGGGGATTGAAGAAGTCTTCTAACTGATTTTCTAAAAGTCATATTGTTTTAGTGCCATTCTTCTAGCTTCTTGTGCAGTGTGATTTTCCTGGTTCTTTCCCCAAAATTGTAACATTCTGTTTATACTGGTTCTTTACTCACTTTCAATTTTAGAAAGCTGTGTGTGAATTTGAAGGTACTCTGAAGTTTCTTTTTTTTCTTAAGCTCATACAGCTGTTTTTTGGCTAAGCTATAGAACACATCTTTCTTTTTATCTGTATGTGCTTCTGCCTCATCTGGAGTTCTAAGAGATGCAAGGAAGTGAGGGGGAAGGAATGCAGGCACAGACTAATAGGCTATTCCCCTCTCCTGATGAGTACTTGATTAAATTATTTATTCTGACTGTATGACTAGGAAGGAAGGAACACGGAAGGTTTTGAAGCTGAGCGTCATTCCACAGTGCTGATAAAGTACAGTGGCTCCAGTGGTCTGGTCTGAAGCAGCTGCTTTCTTTCTGCCTGAAAAAGAAAATGGTGGTAAATTAAGTAAGAAAAGGAAATTAATTTTTTAAACCAACTTCTGCACTTTATATAGTGCTTTTTAAATAAATGTTTTCTGTGAATGTCTTGCAATTCTGTTTTAATTATATTGCAGTCAGGCAATGTAATTGCTGCTTTTTGCAGCAAGGTAGCACTTCAGGGCAAAGACTCCCTTGTTCCTAGGGACCTATGTACTACTGCATGTGTGTTACGAAAAGTTGTGTGCCTATATCAAGGAACAATAGATTAGTCTGTGTACTAAGTTGCACTTTGTTGTTTTTTGGTTGTTTTGTTTGTTTTATTTTTTTAACATGGGCATCTAAAAAGATGTCTTCAATCCAGAGGGGGCAGCAGAGAAACATAGGGTTGAGTTTTGGCACTTCTCATTCTGAATTTGACACCGTTTATTTTCTTCTGCATACAGAATGTATAAATATGCATATAAGTTAAGTAACAGTAGTCAATACAGGAAGCTTAGCCAATAACACAGTACTTTGATGTCAAGATGCATGATGGCATATGCTATGTTGCTGAGCCTTCTGAAGTGTCTGTTTGAAATCTTCAGATGAATGAGTTTGTAAAAGCTGTTTATAATACAGGTATTTAAGAATATTTTCACATGAAGAAAGCATATTATGATGATTTCTAATAGTTTCCTTTAAATTTCATGTTTGAATCCACCCAAGAGCTTTTGTGTACAGGCAGTTTGCCCTCTGCTTTCCCAGCTTTGATGTAGGGGTTGGGGAGGAGATGCGGACTCTCAAGCCCTTCTCGTTTCTTCAAATGTTGCAAAAAAGCCCTCAAATTGCTTATTTTACTCCACATTTACTCCAGGTTTTATTTCATTCAATTGCATATTTGCCTTAGGGTAATTCCAGAGCCTCCCTTAAAATGACAAAATTGCATGAAGAATGAATTTGATCCGGTATTATGGATTATTCCATATCATTGTGGAATGAGCTACCTGTCATCAGTAATCCTTTACCTGGAATATAATTTTATGTTCCTCTAAATCATCAGTTTTTTAAAGGCACATTGTGATACAGCTGCCTTTTTCAGTTGCAAATCCGAGTCGGAAGAATTGGGGGAATGTCTGTCCCCTATATGCTTATGACTCCTTTTAGTTGCCATTGCTGTAGGTACATTTTCAAAGATCAGGCTGTAGGTTGCCCATATTCATCTGGTGCTTTGTGCTGCAAAGTAAATGTTTAACAGGTGTTATTTCTGGAAGTATTCGTAATGTCTCTAGATTTGCTAGTGAACACGTGCAGGTAACTATCAGGAAATTAGTTTGGATATTTTCTTTGTTGATCACACTGTATTAATAAAAGTGGGACTCTGTGAAGTGCTTTCATGTGTGTGAGGTGGGGCCTGTAATGATCAAAAAGCCTGTAATGATCTCTCTATTGGAGACAGGGACATCTTTCAGGCAGGGACAGGCAGACAGGCAGGGACATCTTTCACTGGATCAGGTTGCTCACAGCCCTGTCCAGCTGGACTTGTTGAGCCACACCAAGTGCCAGGTGGGCTTGTTCAGAAGGGTTATGAATCGCTGGGTTCAAGGCAGGGGAAATGGGTGTAGC
This sequence comes from Scopus umbretta, assembly GCA_013400535.1. Classification (NCBI taxonomy): domain Eukaryota; kingdom Metazoa; phylum Chordata; class Aves; order Pelecaniformes; family Scopidae; genus Scopus; species Scopus umbretta. The sequence goes on from VZTL01030567.1 coordinate 28,241, forward strand.
AAAACAAGCAAGTAGATGGTTCTGTGACTTCTGAATAGGTATTATCGGCAGACACATTTCTATGTTTTATTTTTCTTCTACCAAGTGGCACACCCTGATAATTCAGTGTGAACTTGGCAGATTTTTTTTTTATGTAGTCATGCAGCTGGTACAATGATTGCAAACATTTAGATTTTTTCAGAATTTATCAAGAGGTAGGCCAATAAAACTATCAACCTCCTCTCCTTAGTCTTAATCATTGAATTTTTGAGCATGTTTGGGAAAATACGGATATCACTCATACTAGTATGAGGTAAAAAAATATATTTTCTTTTGAATTCTTTTTATGTTGTCAGTGACCAGAAGAGTGGATTGCACCAGAACAATACATTTATCTTTGTCTACAGATTATCATGAAGTAGCTCATAGAAGTTGATCCTTTTCTCGCTGGTCTTCGAGAATCTTTTATATTTATTGCTGAAAGTAGTTTCTCATTGCACTTATCAGTGACAGCCTTTAAATTGGACTCTGAATCAGGTAAATTGGTTGCAGAATGTATTTCCCTGGTTTGCTTCTAATAATTATCAGTGGTAACACTTCATTAATAACTATCAGTATTTCAGTATTTTTCAACAATCCAATGGGGTGTAGTGTTTTACTGCTGCCTCTTATTCATATATTGGCTGGCAATCAATATTAGCTAGTGAAACCTTGATTTTGAAACTCTAAATTTAAATGTGGAGGGCAAAACATTTTCAGTGGAAAGAAAATAATTACAAAATTAAATTAGTACATCAAATTTGCACTTCCTTTTTCATTCAGCAGATTTTGTTTTCTTTTAGAGGATACTGTCATATCTGTGGATTTGTTCATCAGTTCCCTTGCAGGTGCAAGGGTAGCATTAACTTAGGGGTTTTGTTTTAGAATAACTTAATCTAATCCAGTTAATTTTTTATTGCCCATAATTGTAATTGTGTTGTTTACACAATCTAGAACAGGATTAATTTTTCAAAAGCAGGTAAATAAGAAAAATAAATGAAAACATGAGAGATGTGTTTCCAGCTGTCCTTTGAGAGCCTTCAGTGGTGTGAGTTTTCTATGGTTTTGTGCAAGTGGAGAAAGATTTCCTGTTGTATTCTTGCCAGCTGGATGTACTGTCAGATAAATTTGAATGCAGACCTATCTCGCAATATAAAGCCAAGTAAAAGAGAAAGCCAAGAAGAAAAAGGGATGAGGGAGGACAATTACTTCAGAAAATATAAAGCCTTCTGGATTCAAGCCCCGGAGAAAACTACTGCCAAAGCTGCCTTCAAGTTCCATTGTTCTGGCTTACAATCAGATCACATGAATGTCTGAAAATGACTGATAAAGACTAAGTGAATTAACATTGTTTACAGAAAAGACTCAGCGGTCATAGGGAAGATTTTTCTTTTAAAAAGAATTACATCCCTGAACGAAACTGAGCAAAACAGACAGAGTGTAACAAATGCAGGGCCTATTTGCTTGTGAAAGAGACCTGTGGTTATCCTCCTAGTCTAATAATAACATTTTCTAACACTTCAAATTCAAGCAACCTGTTTTCCAAGTTTCTTTCACGATCTTTTTTCCCTTTGTTTTTCATAGAATCATAGAATCATTAAGGTTGGAAAAGACCTCGGAGATCATCTAGTCCAACTATCAACCCAACAATACCATGCCTACTAAACCATGTCTCAAAGTGCCACATCTACATGTTTTTTGAACACCTCCAGGGATGGGGACTCTACCGCCTCCCTGGGCGGCCTGTTCCAATGCTTCACCGCTCTTTCAGTAAAGAAATTTTTCCTAATATCCAATCTAAACCTCCCCTGGCGCAACTTGAGGCCATTACCCCTCGTCCTATCGCTGGTTACTTGGGCAAAAAGACAAACACCGTCCTCACTACACCCTCCTTTCAGGAAGTTGTAGAGAGCGATAAGGTCTCCCCTCAGCCTCCTCTTCTCCAAACTAAACAACCCCAGTTCCCTCAGCCGCTCCTCNTTTTTAACCCAGCGAAGGGTACACCTGTCATGGTACACCATGAGCTGCCAGCTTCTCCAGGAGAATGCTGTGGGAGACAGTGTCAAAGGCTTTACTAAAGTCCAGGTAGATAACATCCACAGCCTTTCCCTCGTCCACTAGGCGGGTCACCCAGTCATAGAAGGAGATAGAAAGCAATTCTGCAGTGAAATAGGTCTGACTGTTAGAAAATGTAGAAAAAACAAAGGAAACACTTCCTATCTCTTTAGTTCAGCCACTGAAAGTAGTTTGATTATAGTGGAAATAGTTTGGTTAACGTTTGGGTTAAAACCAAGGATGAAGGGAGGTGCCTGTTATTCTTTTTTGTGATGAATTTGGCATGAAGAAAAAGGCCAGCAATGCTTCCTCTCGTTCCATTATGTCCATTCTAATGGCTATGCTGTCTGTAATTGGTTACCATGTTCTGCATTCTTTCCACATATATTTCCACATGTATATATTTCCTGTATATATTTTTTGCTTCAGCCGGAGGAGTTTCTTTGAATCTCTAATACATTTTGATTTCCCTATACCCTCCTGGCACCTTTGCTTCATAGGCATTCCACAGCTATAGTGTCAAAGAGAAGGCACAATCTTACATTAGTGTTCATATTTATAAAAAGTAGCGATTCATGTAAACTCTCAGAAATGTGTGCAAATGTAAGTGAATCTCTAATATTACTGTGCTGTATTAATTGAATTGGTCAGGACAGAATATGCAGATGTCAGGATTCATTCCTTTATATTTTCTATATTTTTGTTTATAGATCATACTGCTTTTTGACAGAAGCTTGAGTGGAATGTAACTGGTTTTGGTTTTTTGTTTAAATATGTATATCATCAATAATAGCAAAATACTGTAGGAAGAGGAGGGAAGCATCTGCATCTGAGTTTAATCAACAGTTCCAGTTTGATATAAAATTTTAGTAAAGTCAAGGGCTGTGTTCAATAGGTTTTGATTCAAAATACTGATTGAAATTCAAGCTAAAAAAAGTTACGATACATACAAATAGTTATTCCACGTATTCCATTTTGTCATATAGTTTAGGCTTTTAAAAAAAGTTACTTGGCTTATAGACCTGCTAATTCAGATTTGGTTACTAGTTTCCAGGCTTGGTCTGCTGTAAATTTTTGCCTCTTGTATGTCAATTCATGTTCCTATATATCTGTGAATATCGCTTGATCTTGTTCAACTATGGAAGTGCTTTCATGTTCTCTTCAGAAAATTACATAATTGATTAATTACTAAATTATAACTGCTGCCAGGTTGTAGTTTCTGGAGAAAAAGCTAGCTATCATTTTTATCTTGGAATGAACTATCTAAATAGATCACCCAGCACTCAATGTTAAGGCTAATACGTAATGTTAAGGCTTTAAATGTGAATTCAAATATTTTAACTGAGGCCAAACCAAGATCTTTTTACTAATGGATTAGCAAGCACTTCTGTGTTTGTCTGGTATTCTTACTACCTGGCAGTTTTTGTATGAACTGCTTTACAAGCTTCGGAAATTAGTAATACTTGTGTTTCCTTATTTCATAAATACATTTACTCATGCACGTTAATTTAGGGGTGCAGTTTATATAAACAGACTTTATACTACCTTAGTGGGTGAGGGGAAAGAAAAAGGGTAACTGAGATTGCCAAATAAGTGAGCTTTTATTTCATTCCAGTCCTTTCTAAGACTCCATGTTGTAAAGATTCTGCAGGTTTTGGTGGCAATCGCTGTTGTGTTCTCGTAACTCAGTTACCTTCAGGCGGGACATTGGGAAAACCAGCATCACTGCTGGAGTTCCGTCCAACTCCTGTGGTCTGGCTTTACTTCGGGGGCACAGCTGCTATTAGGGCACTCCTCTGTGAAGAACTGAATATGAAACTCTTAAAGTATGCTAATATTTTCTTGCTGACAATTTATTATAAAATGGCATTAAAAAATGCATTTGTTCTGCAGTTTGTTGGTTTTTGGTTTTGTGCAGATTCAAATATTTAGAAAGTAAAGCTTTCTATGTATGGACTGGATGTAGTATAAACAGTGGCATTAGTGTCACTCCAAAATGTCTCATTACTGTGGACAGAACTTTTAGATGGAAATAGGTTAGCAAGGCTTTGTCATGAGAATGAAGTTTCTCTTACATGTCTGCTTTGGTCTTTATCTCCTGTGATTTCCCGTGCTGGTGTCAAGAATTTTCTCTTTCCTTCTCATGTTCGCTGGGAAGCAGATAGTAAACTTCGCCAATGCGGTTGACAACCTCAAAATGTCTTGTAGCAAGACAGCATTGCATTTTAGGCTGTTGAACTGAAAGGAATTACTGGTATTGAACTCTCATGTCAATTTTGCAGGCTTATTCTGCTTCTGTGGCTTTTTAATGGATGTAATCAGTAAACAGGTTTTTTTCTGATGCATATAAAACTTCAATAGTATACTGGAGGTGCTAAATCCTTTTTGAACCTGACAGGTGAACCTTTTCAAGAAGAACATCCTGCCATACATCTCTGCAATGATGTATGCTGATGCAATTTTCCATTTGCAGGGTGTTTGCACAAAGGCATAGAATGGATTTGGGAAGTTTGCCTCCAGATTGCTAGAACCCGAGCCAGGTTTTACCAATCACCTCCAGCCTGTATCCATTTGCAGAACAGCAGCTGAGCCTCACTAGGAAATTAGACAGGCACAAAAAGTAGACTCAGATTACACTAATGAGCCCATTAGTGAGGTGCTGGGAGCCTGTCTGGCCAGAATGAGGAACTGAAAGAGGTCTGGCTGTACTCCTTGCTTTATGTCCCCTACATTCTGTATCCAGTTTTCACCTTCTGTGTATTTACTTTGGTGGGGCGGGGGGGAGGAAGGTACTTGCTTTTTTCTCCCCCTCCTTCTCTCCTGTGTTCTCTTATTTACAAAAAGAAAAAAATACCTTATTCTTTTCCAACAGTTGAGGGAGAAAACTTGACACAATTGGTGTTTGCAGGCTATAAAGCTCGTGACAAAGCACTAACAAAGCACTTTTGCTTTCTAAAATCTTTCAAATGATATGTCTGTTCAGTTATGCTCTCTGACCATTTTGCAGGGCTCCTCATTTACTACATGGAAAATCAAAGCACAACAAAATTAATAATTTTTAAAATAGTAATTAGAAACATCTAATAAAAATCCCATCATGTTTGTTATGTCGTAACAATGTTATCCATAACAGCAAATAAGCTTAAAGATTGCTTCAGAATTTAAGCAGTTTTCACTTAATGGAAAAATGTATTTTGTATTATAGGTAGACCTGTGCTTTGCTGCTGTGGCCTAAAGGAAATAATAATGTTTTGAGCTTTCTGATAGATAAAAACCAGGGTTGGTGTATGGTGTACATTTTAAGAATTTGAGAACATTATTTTTTAGTGTTTCAAATCCAGTGAAACATAGGTTTGAGTTCTGCAGTATGTTATTAACTTGTAACCTGTTATTTTTGTCACACTTTCTGTGTCCCCATTTCTTTTTAATTATTATTCAAGAGGACTTCCCTAATATAAAAAAGTCTTCCGGTTTTTAAACCTTGATTTGGGATAGCTTAAAGAGCTCGTTCTCTTTCAGTTCCTAATTAATTCTCATTTTTCAGGAGGAAAGCTTTCACCTGCAGGGTTGGGTTTTGGGTTTTTTTTGGGGACGTGTGCTGGTTTGCCATCATTTATTACTTTTGCTTTGCAGTGGTGACTTGCATTAGTGATGGCCCAGTACTTAAACAGAAAAACAGAAAGGAGAATTTGATAACAGACTAGCAAATACCTGCGGCAAATATTCCAGCGTTCCACCTGGTAGAACACAAGCCAGAAAGCTGGAGGGGCAGTTGGTGCCGAGTGCCAACAGAGTCTGGGCTTGCATGAGGAACAGGTTGGAATATGGTGGGTGGAGGATTTACTGAGGCACCTTGGGAAATCCTGGAGACACCCAGTGGAGGGGCATGGGGAAGCAATCTGGAACTGACCCTTGAACCTACTGAGTTCTTAGTGTAGGTGGTATAAAGTAGGTAACCTTAGCCTCATTTTGAGCTGGAGTTTGGACTATCTCACTTCCAAAGGTGCCTCCCAAACTACTTTTTTTTTTTTCTCTGATTTTTCTCTGATATCTGATTTACCTTTTTTTTTTTCCCCTCTCATTTCCATCTTATTTTACATAGCTGATTATAAATACAATACCAAAAACTTTATCAGAAATTGACTTTTTTTTTTCTTCTCTAGCTGCAGTTGAAGTAAATTAAATCTTCTACTTCAGACATGGCATACATGTTCCCTGGGTAGAAAAAACAAATCCGGTGTTTTCTTCTAACTTTCATGAAATCTGTCATAATTCACAATAATACTTCCTGCATTAGTGAAGGTTTCATTGATGTAAAGATGGTGTTGGCACAGTCAGTCAGAGGGATCCCAATACATTGACTTTAATCTGATAAGAGGTAAGGCATTCAGGATAATTTTATTTTTCAATCAATTTTACAGCAGAGTTATTGGAATGATGATAACAAAACTTTGAACCATGTAACAGTCTAAAGTCTAAAAAAATTATAGCAAATGCTATACCTGCATGAGTTGGAATGAATCAATTGGAGATGTTTTTGTAATGTCCAAGTATCATGTACAAACTTTTAGCAGTTTACATGGAGCATACTGATGTACGTGGCTTAACAGATGACTTTTTGATTCTGTGCTTATAAGAGCCAAACTAATGAAAAATACCATGTACGTGGATGTGTGCAGTTTCTTTGCTGTGCACAGTGCTTATGTACTTTGTAATATTGTGTGCATGTAATTTATTTATTACTGTATTAATAATTAATACTAAATTATGAGGTCTGAACAAATTGTGGAACAGTTCTGATTTGCTGCTGAGGCAGTCTCTCTGGATAGTAAATGAACTTTGAGAGGATGTATTCTAATGAATCGGCAATGGGTTCACTGTGAAAATTCCAGCACCTAGCTATAAAAGGGTGAAAGAAACTCTCAACTTCTTTTCTTCCTCCCAGCCCTAGATCCTTTAATTTGCAGTGAAAAAAAACCTTCGAAGGGAGGATTATCTATTTATTTTTATGAGAGAGAGAACTGCACATGAAATTGTTGCTGAATTGTCTAATTTTTCTATCAAAAGCTTGGTATAAGTCATTTCTCTAGTAAATGTTTTGTGTCTTTTGTAGCTACGACTGATTCCAAGAATTATCCTTCTTCCTAAAAACTGACAAATTTCACAAAATCCAGTGGGTTGCCTTCAAATAAGCAGAGGTTCATCTTGGTGTATCCTAGTAACTACTGATGGCAGTTCTGTCGGACTTGGGGGTTCCCCCAGGCACCAATGCAGAGGCTCAGCCATGTGCCTTCAAGAATTCTTTCTCAAATAGCACCCTTAATGGAATAACTAATTTATCTGAGGCATTTTGCTTCTATTTGGTATGTCCAGCTCCTCCTGTGCAATGTCTTTTTATCTAATGATTGGTAAGAACAACCAATCAGTAAAATTAGATTGTCTTCCAGGGTCACAGGCAGAGCTCTGTAGATATTAGTATGATGATAATACATTGCTAACAATGCGAGGAACATGTGTCTTTTACAAACAAAACCAGGAAAAGCTATATTGTTCTTTTAGTCAGCTCTGTGGACCCCAGTACATTTTTTATGATTAATGGAAAAATACATTTGATCATAAAAGGATATGGCCATTACCAGTACCACTGTATAACAAGGAAAAAAATAAGTTATTCTACAGAATAGGTTATTGAAAAGTCATAGTATGTTTGATGTAATGGGCTTGCCATGTTTTAGTTAGACTAGTGTGTATCATATGGGTTAACTTGAAATGCTGTTCTGTTTAAGGAGTGAACGCAGAGAGTTGAGATAGGCTCGCCTCCTTTCATTCACTGCAACTCATTTGCTGACATGGTGTGCAGTATGGCCTAACTCCTCCTCCTAAATTTACTTCATGTGTTCTGCTTCTCTCTCAGGGGTGACTCATCTAGAAGTTCAAGTAATTTAAAATTTCAGGTAGATGATATATTTGTTTAGAAAGAGAATTAATTCCTTTCTTGCTTGCATTATATAGATAAGTTCCAACTGCTGGAGGCAAGAAATTCTGCATTTGTCTCTCTGAAGAAAAGCAGAATATGAGTAATTTAAAGCAGTGGCCTGTTTCAGGGGAAATAATATCCTTAAGTGGGAAGTCATGAACCTTTTGTGTAATAATAATTGTTTGGATGCAAAGATCATTAGATTTATTGTTTCAGATACTGCTGCTTTTTGCTATGAGACCAGAAAATTCTTATCTGTAGAAATGCATAGAAATTTCTATATGCAAGAAGAAATGCGTGTTCCTTTGGTCTAAGCTGTTTAAAATAATCTGTTTGCCATTGTTTGTCGATACACTTCCCCAGAATTAAAGCTTTCAAGTGCCGTGGAGATGTTTCAGAGCTTCTTTGGTTTGATTGGCTGGGTGCCTTTGGTTGCAGTACAACACTGGCCTTCGCGGCCCAATTTTGTAAAGGTGGTAACTTACTGTAAGGTTGACTGATACCTAGAGATTTCTGATGCTCAGCTTTTTTCAGACAGCTTTTGGGAAGAGCCTCTGACTTGTTCATTAATGTTTCAGTCTTAAACAGAGTGTTTTCAGTCCATCACCTTTATTCACAGCCCTGATTTTTGGGAGATTTAACTGAAACTTTCTCCAATAATGTAGAGCTGGACAGAGGACTGATAGAGTAGCTGTGGTGTTTTGTTTTGTTTTTCTTTTTTTTTTCTTCTTCTCTTTGGTTTTCATTTTGCAAAACAACAGTGAAAAAGATGTCTGACAACACTACAGTTTACACACAAGCTTAAAACTATCCTGGATTTTTAACTCAACATGAGTATATTTAATACAGAGAAGTATCATGCCTGTGGTATGCAGTGATGCTTCTGGCAACAGAATGTAGATGTTAGGCTAAGTGTTATGTATCTTGTCTCCCTGTCCATTCTATTTTGCAGGAAGTTTGCATTTTATGCGTGGAAAAATGCCTCTGGTTTTCATATAACATGTCCTTCTCCAAGCATGTCACTTAGTACGTTAAAATGTATTATCCTGGTTTTACATGCAACTGTAATACAAAGCAAATTCACTTCTTGTGCAAGTTCTCATTCTTCCATTAATTCAGAAAAGAAATGTTCCTTATTGTCTCCAAGTTTATAATTTACAAATGTAGTTTCTTTGTAAACGTTCGCTCTTGATAACAGACTGTTTGGGAGACCTTAACCACTTTAAACATAACTGAGTTTTTTTTTCATTTCCTTCATATGTTAATGGAAGTTGCAAGTGGCTTTGGATAAAACTAATTTAACATTAGCCATGTAACATAATGCTGTATACAATTATGCTTATTCTTCTGCTGTGCGAGAAAGCAGAGTAGCCGAGCGCCTTCCAATAAATGGTCCATTACGCAAGGAGGATCTGCATAATCAGTTTTAGGTATTATGTTAAAAGCTTCGGCTCTCGTACATATGCTAAATCAAATAAGAATTCTTGACTTAAGAATTTGGACTGTATTCTGGGTCTTAAGTTTGTTGTAACGTAGCATTTGACAGATAATAAATGAACCAGGACATTAAGGAAACAGACACCCTCCTGGAGAACAGTTTTCCATTTCCTTTTAAATATCCTGCTATACCTCCCTTTTCTAAAACTTTATTTTCTCTGTTGTACAAAAATAAAGGTTCTTTTTTACTGTGTTTTCACAAACTTCTGTTGGTGCAAAAACTTACAGGGTTTAAATGATACAAGATCAAGTCCATATGATTTCTGAATAAACTACATTTTGGATTATCATTTGGGGAATCTGGCAGTTACATCTGTCCTTGTTTCAGCTTAATTCAGAGTTAATTTTCTTCCCAGTAGCTGGCATAGTGCTGTGTTTTGGACTTAGTATGAGAACAATGCTGATAACACGCTNGAGTTCATATAGCTAAAGTAAGTTTAAGTGGTATATCCAGTTTTGTAACTGAATATAATTATTGGGTAATAAGTACTCTGTCTGAAGAACATAAATTTATCCTGTGTGGTGGTTGCCCTTCCTTCATACTCTCTTTTGGCTAATGAATGCAAGGAAACTGCAAGTAGCATTATTATTTGAAAATACATATAGAGAATATTGTTTCATAGCTTAATCTCTGAACAGCTACAGTATGTTATTATGTGGTGTCCATGGAGATACTAAATTTTTCTATTTATCTTTGAAGCATCAAAACAAGGAGTTAGATGCGTGCTCATTTAAATCCACAGCTAGAAATAGTGTTTAAAATCTTGAATGGTTTTCTCTGTTATGAATTTATACAGAAAAATTATCCAAACTTATAAAGGTGGAGGTCATAATGTAGTTAGCTTGATGTCATCACCTTTGGTGTCATAAAAGAGAAGTGTTTTGGAGCAAAGGACACCCAGCACACATTATCAGTGCTTTGTGTTGGAAACTACATAAAGTCTTATTTTGACATAAACTGGTTTAATAACATGTAAATATTGAAGGAGGAATCTGGAGAACTGAGGAGAAAAAAATCCCAACACATTCAGAATGAAACCTTGCAAAACTAAACACCAGGATTTACAAAAGCAAATCTGTCCAACAAAGTAACATAAATACAAAAATAAGTTTCAGTGACCGGTATAATTTATTTGACTTAAAGAAAAGGTTCACTGAAATCCTATCACCAGATGAAAATTTAAGAGATGAGAATTTTTATTGTAAATACATGATAGTAGGAAGCACCAGTGGCTGACAGACTATTGAAGCAAAGAATAGACTTAGTGTAGGAACAAATCTGATATAGACTTGTCTTTAGCTTGTAGAAGAAATTAATATTTTGAGGAAGCTTTAAATTAGGATTATTATCCAGGGACTTGCCTACGTGATTTATTCAGACCTAACTAGAAGCAGGGTTTTGAAATTTTGAGAAGTATTTCTGTGGTCTGGAAAAACGTCATTAGTAGTCGCTCATGTGAATGACAGAAGTATCATACTTGCTAGAATAAAAATCTGTGCCTGTCACATTTCTGACAATGTAAATTGTGTTTTTCACTGGTTTTCATTGTGTTGCCAACAATGGAAAACCTTCAGAGTTTTGTATTTGCTCTGTGTTGGCTCTATTCCAGATTTTGTGTTTGATACATCAGTGACTGGATTGCTTGTTTGTGCGGACTGAATTTCCTGGATCTGCACTTGATGAATACATTTACTGACATAAAGGAAAGAGGCAGATCAGTTTGCCAAAGCGGTTGCAGATTCTAAAAACGGACTTATATTAGAGAAATTTTCTTTTTTAAGATCATCTGTAGCATTGTCTACCGTTTAAACGTTTTTCTTTCCTGCAATACTAACATTTTTCAGGTATCTTCTGAGTATTACTATAAATTCATACATTGAAATCGGAGGTTATTGAATTGAAATAGCTAGTTTGGAATAACTTTGGAAAAGATCCAGGTCATGTAAGTTGAGTTGCATATAAGAAGTTGAATCCCTAGAACCAAACAGAAATTCAGTCTGTCTTCCACAGGCATTTTAGTCTTTAAAGTGATTTTCATGAACAAACTGTAAAGAAACAAACAACTTATAAGTGAAGGACCTGGCAAAATCTTTTGTTTAAAATGAGTTGTCCCACTTAGTCTTATTGTATTGCCACAGTCTCTTGCCGAGAAGTATCAGAGATGAAAGGTACCATAGGTCTAATTTATTTAGTCTCAGAGCAATTAATAATTCAGAAATGTTTTAGTTCTTATTGATATTTAGTATTATAAATGGACAAATAGTGTGTGTACTGTTAGCATCTACACAGGAAATTATTTGAGAGGAGAAGGAAGAATACTAGATTTTTAATTTTTGATTACAGCAGATGCTCCCATATTTAAGAGAGAACTTTCTGGATTTGTATTATAGCCTGCTTCTTGTTTTGCAAACAATCACAGAATAGTAATATTGAAGTAGCAGGGATAAAACCAGCTTATTTTCCGTAGAAACTGTAACAGTCTGAAGGCTGCATCATTGAATAATCACAATATAGTAGTTAATAATGTTAGTCTTAATTTGTATAGTAAAATTCAATATCCCTGAAGAAAAGCCCATATTCTTTATACACACACATACACAAAAAAGAGCATAGCAAAGAAAATCTTTGTAGGTTTGCTTGTGACTCATCAAATTTGATCATTTGCCTAACTGAGTTTCACTGTACATCTTCACCCAACTGTCATGGTAGTAATTAATTTTCATACATGTGAGACTTATATGGTTATTGAGATTTAGTAATTTCGCCTGGCTTCTTTAGTATGCTGAAAACTTTATTCAAGTTTTTCAAATAGCACTATGAAATGTCCCATTATACATAGAACATTGGAAAGAATATTGTAAATATTCATCATTATGTTATGGAATACAGAGTAGTAAGAGCAGATGTGTTATTTCTAACTCTGAAAAATATGAAGGTAAATATACTATGTCTGTATGGGAAACACATTTCCTCAGTACTGAGGGTTTGTTACTGTATGGTTTGGGTCTAAGCTTGACCATTATTTTTGTAAATGTTGAAAAAAACATTTTGTAGATTCCTGTAGAAAATATAAGCAATGTCTTCATGCTTTTCTTTTTTAAACCAGTGGACTCAAGCTCAAAACCTCAAATTTCTACCTGAAAATAATGTAAGACTAGATTTAATACAACTTGGTGGAGAATGTATTGGAGTGCCGTTCTGTTTGCATGTCAAATGTAGAAAATGGAGTAATAAAAAAGATGTACTGTTTCTAAAATGACATAAATATGATGCTGATGTTTTTCTTTGTATACATATTAAAAATATATTTGAAAAGATAATTTAAAAATTATTCTTGCTCATTCAACCATATTCCATGAGAATATCTTAATGTTTACATTGGTATCATGTTGTTATTGGCTCGTTCCTGGACCCAGGAGTTTCCTTCTAGTGCTGTGCTGCTACATAATCAGTGGTGTGCAGCAGTTCTCTGTAATCTTTCATTTATAATTTGCTTTTTCTGTCCTGCTTGATGGAGGGAGTCTTCATTCAGGCTTACGTGCACAATATAGCCATGTTGGATTAGAAGCCTATTTCCTAATAGTAAGATGAGAAAACAGGGGGTTTTATGTGTTGCGTTTTGTTTTTTACTGTTGGTGGATTTTTGATTTTTTTTTTTTTTCCCCCAGAGGGGGAAGCTTTCAGAAGGACCTTTGTGGGGTTTTTGTGGGGGGAGGGTTGTTTTAGTTTGGTTTAGTTTCTTCAGGATTCACATTCTTTCTTGTGTTCTGATTTGATTTGTTATTACCTCTTAGTTTGTAATACAGAAGCCATCAAGATTGCAGAAAAGAGAGGGAGAGCATTTAAGTCATTAAACCAATCCACCCATCTTCATAATTTTTTCTTACTCCATTTCTTTCTTGATTAAACTGATTTCCATGAGGTAATGATATTAGTGGCATCAGTTTGTGCCACAGTGCTACAGAGTTTGTATATTGGCAGTACTTTAAAAAAGTCATGACAAGAAAATATGGTCACTGAACTGTAACTCAAGATGTGTTTAATAGGTGTGGGTTTTTTCCCAAGCATGCGTTGTGATTAGGTTGCTAGGATAAATCATTAATAGAAGAGATTCCTGTTATGTATGGGAAAAGAGCCTTTTTCTGTTTTATGTTAACACCAAGAGATGTGCTGCAGTCATTGGCTATGGTGTCTCTAGAGAGAAATACTGGAGTTCATCTCAGCCCTGAGGATACCACTTAAGCCTTGCTATATAAACCAGTAGAATATGAACACGCAGGCGGAAAGATTGATTTTCATTCCGATAACATCTGTAACAACTCAGAAACTGCCATAAGGCCATAGTGGTATTTGGTAAAATGAACAGTCATGAACTTTTAGTTTTACATATTATAGACTTCTAAAGAGTAAATTTAGCCTAAGTGCATAGACAGACATAACAGTTAGTGACATTTTTCAAGTACATGTTTGATAACAAGTAGTTTCTGCAGGCATCGTATTCATCACCTTCTGAGTCTACATGCATAAAGTTGACTAAAAAATTATTTTTAAAGTTTTGTAAAGTCTTTCTCCAAGTAATGAGAACATCCTCCAGAAGACTAGCTGAACATTACTGTATATATTTGTCTTATTCTCCAAGAGTGTCTTCCCTTTCTTTTTGTTGACATGTTTGTTTCTGAAGATAGTCATCAGAACACAAAGTTGCATACGTATTTCTTAGACTGCCAGGTATGCCCCTGCTTGTTCATAGGCACGGTGGACTGGTCAGTGGTGTGTAGATGTGCTGAAAAACCTGTATGGTATTTAGCCTGTAAAGGGTGGCATGACTGTAACAGGGCAGCACCGTGTGTACAGCTCCTATTTTATTTGGTTTTAAGATAGAAGTTGTTCTAATGACTGTAGATCTTGCTCTCTTGTCTCTTCAGACTCTAAAAGTGTTTGTGCAACCATCTAACTATTTTAGATGATAGCTGAGTGTGTGTAGACTGATTACATACAGCTGCATGTATATTAACTGTAGTTTGCATCACTCAATACAGAAAAGGCAAATTTTACGTAAGTGCAGTCCTCAGAATCCGTTACAACACATACAGTATTGGTTAATATACCATATAGGAATGGGGTTTTTTTTTGAGAACCTACTATTTAACTTATACTGCTACCTTCTTGGTGTAGGAAGAAGCCCTTGCTAGTAAGAATATTCCTCGACTTAAAAAAAAAAAAATAAAATTAGACATGGCTGCTTGCACTAAGGAAATCCTTGAAAATTTTCAGCTTACAAGTAAAAAAGCATATAATACTCACCTCCCCCCCCCCCCCCCCCCGCTTTATTTCTGAAAAACAGAGTTGTAAGCTAAGTGAATGACCTAAGGGCACTAAATAATACTTATATTGCTTACTTTAGCTCTTAGATAAAAATGAAATTTGGGGAAAAGGATCCTGGTGTCCTTCCTTGTAAGACAGATACCTCTCCCTTTTTGCTGGTGCACATTCCCTGGATATTTAAAGCTACAAATGTCATCCAGCTTCTGAAGGAAAAGTACCTCTTGAGACACAGCTGGTTCTCAGTCCAAGCATGGCTGGGCAGATCTTCAGGGTCACTGGTGCTATGGATTTGAGAAGGGTCTGCTGGGGAAGGCTAAACAACAATCAGACCTTTCATTTGAGAGTGGTGAGTCACTTTAAGATGGCATGGATTAAATTTTTCATTTTTTTAATAAATAAGGGAAGACTAGGCATTCTCGGGCTTTCTGTTCTAGAGGAAAAGCATTTCTGTGTTTTCCTAAAGTGCTTTGTGGTGGACATGAAAAATGTCCAATTTCTATAGCAAGTTATTAGGAAATTTCTCATCTCTTTACTAGCCTGTGCAAAGACCACGTTTTTATGTCTTTTATCGTGGTTGAGTATTTGCTAAGGGCTCAGAAGCTGTTGTAGCTCAGCTGAAAGAGCAGGGATTTCAAGTCTCTGCATAACCCTTGAGTGGCTAATTTTGAGGAAGAGATGGCTTGTGTAACATTAGGTTGCATGTCCATAAGAATTTAGTTTCTTTTGGAAGATTTTTAAAAAAAATAAAAGTTCCTCAACTAATGTTAAGGTGACCTAAAAGTTGACCTAGAAGAGGCAGATTTCTGGGATTCATGGTGTCATGTGTTAATTGCCTTCAGAGCTGTTCATGAAAAATTATGTCATCAATTTTTTTCCCTTCCAGCGCACCCCTACTATTGAGCTTACAGTGTGATCGGAAAAAAAGTTATGTCTTTAGCCAACTCTCTCCTCCTGGGTAGAACAGGATCAATCTGTGCCATTTCTGGTGACAGAAGCAAATGGAGCAACTCATCTAAATCCACATCAGTTTTTTTCCTCTTGGGAATTAGGCCTTGCAGCACCCTGACCAGTATTCACAATATTTCTGTACTGGGTGTCTGTGGCACCACCTGTTTTGGTGGGGGGGCTGCAGGGGAAGGCTCTGTGAGGAGAGGCCAGGGCTGCCCCACTGCAGGCCACAGCTGAGCCCCTTGTCCAAGATGGTGGCACCTGTGGGAAAACACATCCAAGAAGGGGCAAAACACCACCTGTCAGTGTGATGAAAAAAGTGGGAGAAACAGCCCTGCGAACACCAAGGTCAGTGAAGAAGGAGGGATAGGAAGGGCTCCAGGCACTGAGCAGAGATTCCCCTGAAGCCTGTGGGGACAGGCTGTGGTGAAACAGGTATTTCCCTGCATGGAGGTGCATGCCAGAGCAGATATCCACACTGCAGCCTGTGCTGGAGCAGGTGGATATTTCTTGAGGGAAGTGTGGCACGTGGAGAGCCCATGTTGGAGCAGACTTACCGTGAAGCCCTGCAGCCTGTGGAAAGGACCCACACTGGAGCAGGAGAAAAATGTGTGGAGGAAGGAGCGGCAGAGAGGAACTGCAGTGATCTGACCCCAGCACCATTCGCTGTCCTCCCTGTGCCAGTCAGAGGGAGGAGGTATAGGATTTGAGAATGAAGGAGTGAAGTTGAGCTTGGAAAAAAAGGACAAGGGACGGAAGTTCTTTTAGATATTGTCTTTGTTTCTCACCATCCAAATCTATTTTAATTGGTAAAAAGTTATTTTTCCCCAAGTCAAGTCTGTTTTTCCCATGACAGTAATTGGTGAGTGATCTCCCTGTCTTTATCTTGATGCGTGTGCTTTTTCACTTTGTTCTCCCCCCAACCCACGTCCTTGTGAGGAGCAGGAGTGAGAGAGTAGCTGGCTGGGGGTCTGACAGCCAGCCAGGGTCAATCCACCACAGTGTTCTGTCCACAAAGGCTACAACACTTAAGCAATGTCAGCAAACAGGGCTGGGTTCCATTTTGTCCCTGTTCATAAAATTGGTTTATTCTGAAGGTGTTGAGCCCATGGGTGTTAACTGCGTTCTCACTGTAGCAAACAGAAACCTAGAAAGAAGTGAACTATTGAAAACTTACTGTTTGTTGTGATTTAATAATTTTATTATTTTTAAGTCTTTGAAAATGTATCTGGCCTCAGAGAGGGTACTGTAATTTTGGGGAGAGTATGCTATATTTTTCGTATAAATCTAAAATCCTTCATCCATCATAACCTCCTTAATTATGGAGCATAGCACCACCAAAGTTACAATTAAAAATCAGGAAGATGCAAGTCAGGAAACCCAAAAAGGAAAAGACTAAACTTCAGTCCAATTGCTTTCTGCTTGTGCATATGGCTTTAAAGATAGAATGCATTTATGTAGTACCTGTCTAATAGTATAATATAAATGGTAGTTTAGCAAGTATAATATAAGCCACCAGATGGAGTAGTATTGCCATCAGAAATGCAAAAAGTAGGAGAAAGGGCATGTTTTTCTCTTTCTACATTTGTAATGTAAGTTGCAAGGTTTTTTTAAGGTACTGTGACAACTTGATGTATAAATCCATATGTTAGATAGAACTTGTATCCATTGACTGCAGTACATAGCTATCTTAACGCATTTCTTTCTTTTTCACCATACAGTATTTAGGCTAGGAAAGGCAAGAACCTTTTTCCTTTTTTTTTGTTGTGAGGTTTGTATTAACCTGAGTCGACAAACTGTATGCAAATTTGATTTGTTTTCCTTTTTTTTTTTTTTTTTACTTCATAACTCATATCTGTTTGCCATGTTGTTACTTTAGGAAAGCTAAGGTAGCTAATTTTCTATCAAGTATCTGACAATTACTTTAAATACTTCCTGCTACAGTGCTTTAGAATTAGAAAAGAGTCAGATGATGACTATGCCAAAAGCTATTATTTGGGGATTTTTGTTGCCGTTGCCCTCTATTTTCTGTTTATTTTTTTCTCATGTTCTCCTAGGATCTTCTTGCACAAGAACTTAAAAGCGTTTAAAGTTTGCAGAATGAAAAGATGGCACGGGCAATGCTGGTACCACCAGGATCTGACAGCTTCTTCTATTTCACCAAAGAATCTCTTGCAGCTATTGAAAAACGTATTGCTGATGAAACGTCGCATTGTGACAAAGATGAGCATAAAGATGATGGTGGTCATGAAGAATATCACCCAAAGCCAAGTAATGACTTGGAGGCAGGAAAGACACTGCCCTTTATTTATGGTGATATTCCTCCAGGAATGGTGTCTGAGCCCCTGGAGGACCTGGATCCTTATTATATCAATAAAAAAGTAAGTGTTTCATACTAAGAGTGTGATTAGAACACTCCCATTGAACTATAAAGTGATAAAATGCTCTGGTGTGGAGGTAGTCAGAAGTCCTGGTTGAAAGTATGCAGTATGTGGTATTATGTTAATTATTTTGAATGCACTGTAAATAAGACCTTTTTTTTAAAGAGCTTTTCTTTTAATGTCTAAGGTTTTCTTATGGTGATATTTTGATTTAGTGGATTTTGCATTAGATGTCCTTTAATCTTTTCAAACCTGATTGAATGCTGAAGCATTTGAAAACTTCCTCTCTGTCTGGCTACTCTGTTCCTCAGGTTTCTGGGAAACATAGACTGTACCTGGGATCTAGTTCAGTAGGGTAGTCTTTGGACAAAGTGCTCATTCAGTTGTCTGTCAAAACAATCGACTGTCAAACATTCCTTGAAATCTCATAGAAATGTTTGTTTTACAACAAGTTAAATGTTAAACTCTAGTTGACTAGGGAGGGACATAAGTAAAGAAAAAAAAAAAGTATTATTATCACATATTGCCAGCTTCCCCTGATGTGATTTCTGTGGATTGGTAACAGCTTGTGTTGCTTACAGATGCGAGTCCATTATGCTAGAGTTTGCTTTGGGACTGTTCTGAGTCTCATGGGGAGGATTTGATTTTTCTGGCCAGTTACATTTTTCCTGATGATTTTAATCATCAGGATTTTAATACCAATTCCCCAGCAAGTAATTCCTGCCCGCACTGCCTCATAAGGAACATGAAGACAGTAAGTACACTGGTAGGACAATTTGAGGTCATATGCCCTCAGTATGTGGCAGAGCAAGGAAATTCTTGAAAGTCTCTGCATCATTCCTCTGAGAATCACTTTATATCTGCATGGATTCAGAATTTTCCCAGAAATTTTATATAAGTGCTGTGGCTTTGTTTAATGTAAAAGAGGATTTGTGGCTCAGTTTCAGTTCAGCGAAACAGTATAAAAATAGCATTCATGTGAGTAGCCCCACATTCACTTCTCACATGGGACTGAGTGTAAACAGGAAAACTGGGTACTTTGTGTTTCGATATTGGGTCTGTGTAATAGGCCCAATATATACCTGAAGACAAAATCTAAATTTATATATCTATGTACTGTAATGTGACTCAGTTGCTTTTATAGATATAACAATAACAAAAGGAGAAAAGAGCAAGAGTAATGACCTTGACAAGTACAGATGAAGAAAAGATAGTTTTATGTAGGCTTGAGCAGTGGAACGATGTTCAGAATGAAAGCAAAATTGAGTTTACATTAAAAAGGCAGTACAAAATAAACAGCAAGTGGTTATTTTGTTGTGTAAATCAATAAAATGCTTGTTGAGTTAAAAACATAGAACAGGTTCTTAAAATGAAGTACAGGATAATCAACAGATTAGTCTTGCATGTAAGTGACCAAAGAGCTGTATTATCTCTGTAATAAGCAACTAAGTTAAAGCAGTGTTTTTTCTAGTACAGAATGTTGAAGACCAATAATCAGATGTAGGTTTTTTAGTTATTTTAGATTTTGTCTCAACTTTACAAATGCTACTGTCAAATGATTGATTTCTTATACAGTAGAATACGATTAGAAAACAGAAAGATTCAATGTTAAAACCTGCTTATTTCTGGATATTAGCATTTTGGGAGAATAATCATAAGATGTAGATTGAGTTAAGATTTCATTAAATGACATTTTCATTGTGTCTCCTAGTGAAAATCAAAAATGGTTGCATAAATGGTACTAGTGATGACTGCACAGGCAAAAAAGGCAGTAAAGCCTTTAAAAGCCAAGGATGTCTCACCTCAGAAGCAGTTTTAAAGTGTGCAGAAATGGTTGATTAGGTGCTTTGTTTTGCATGCCAGCTTTGATCTGAAGTGCAAGTAATATAGCTGGATTATTTTTTAATGTTAAAATGACAATTTTTAACTATATTTTTAATGTGATTACATAATCCTGGAAAATGCTGAAATGCAGATTTTGTTTAAGAGCACAGAGACAAAGAATGTATGATGTTCAGTTTTCATTGCTTATGTGAAAATTTAGAATCTGATATTTGCTTTTATAATTCTACTGAAAATAAATTTGGCTACTGTGTAAGTGTGGCCTCTATGGCAAGGTTGCTAACATGTATCTTTAACTTCCTGTTTTCTGCCCCCCCATCCCTTTTTGGTTTTTTAAAGACATTTATAGTATTGAATAAAGGGAAGACAATCTTCAGGTTCAGTGCCACACCTGCCTTGTACCTTTTATCTCCTTTCAATATAATTAGAAGAATAGCTATTAAGATTTTGGTTCATTCATATCCTTTTCAAGTGGTTTGTTATGTGTTCCTGTGCTTAATTCTTTCTCTCGAAATGAATCAGAGCTAAGATTTGTCACTTTAACCCTCTGATTAAATTCAGAGGAAGAGAGGTATACCTAGATTACAGAGCCAGGGGTATAGCCATCGTTATTGTGAAACATCTTTACATTATTTATGACATTGCTAGTGATAGCATACTGATTTGTATCATACATGTCGTCAATATTTTATAGCCTGGTCAATTCCTCATGTTTTGTGTGATGCAAAATCAGCATTAAAAAAAGTATGTTCCTTAACTACAGTCAACATTGTTCAGCATGCTCATTATGCTCACTATTTTGACAAACTGTGTATTTATGACATGGAATAACCTTCCAGAGTGGACAAAGAATGTAGAGTAAGTATACTGAAATTAGCTAATGATTTTTAAGTGGTTTAAAAATGAAAAGTTAAGTTAAGAGCTAGATCATGTAGTTTTACTTACTCTTGTGTGCAATACCATTATTCTCCTTTTTCTGGCCTGGAGTTTGATCCTAGCTGCAACTCAATGCAGCATAGACCTGCAAGCTCTAGGAATGAAAGAAGCTGTGATATTGTTAACCTTTTTCTCTGAGCAAAACTCTGATTAGTACTCTTGTTCAGAACGTTTGCACAAGTAATATTTTTATGCATTCTCCTTCTTAAGCTGTTCCTTTAGCATTTTTATTTAAAAAAGGAAAAAAAAAGAAAAAAAGGGAAGAAAATAGCCATTCAAACTGAAACTACTGCTTTTCAGTGTGGAAGATGCTTTCTATAGCCCCTATGAAGCACCTTCATTTTGTGTAACAAAAATCTAAAAATGGGACACACACCCTCTTTAAAGAAAATACCTCTGCTGTGGATTATTTTTTGACATTCTCAAGTCTACCTGGTCAGCCATCAAGTAACTTCAGTAAACACTAGGTTTCACTTACCCATGAATTTTATTTCTGAAATGGCAACCATGCTGAAATTTTTATTTGAGCAAAAATATTTTCTTGATGTTAGTCATGATTATTATTATTTGTGTTGAAACTTCAAAATCTTATATTCCAGAAACTGGAAAAAAATGTTTCAGATAAATTAAAAAAAAAAAAAAAAAAGCCAATTATCTTGCAGAAGTCTGGTTGGAAAACAGTAATAGTTTATGTGAGTTTGGAACTGCTATTATTACCCACTGTTTTTGAGTGATTTTCCTTTATGCCTGTGATGTTGTATCACTGAATGATAATGTTTAACTTTTGCTTGGATGTTTTCTCATAGGTACACTTTCACTGGAATTTATACTTTTGAATTTCTGGTAAAAATCCTTGCAAGAGGCTTCTGTATAAATGATTTTACTTGCCTTCGTGACCCCTGGAACTGGCTTGATTTTGTTGTAATCTCCTTTGCGTAAGTATATAATTTTTTTTTAAAGTAAGATTAAGTTAGAATAGTTTTTGAACCTGTAATAATTTGTTTAGGTTATCTTAGCTCATTTAAACTGAATTGTAGTTGAATTGTGTTTCAACTGTTTCCATTTTAATATTTACACTAATGTAGCACACAGCAGAATTAGTAGACTATTCCACAGTACACAAGAGACGTTACCAATGAACAATCAATTTTAAATAGTATTTAAACAATAAAATCAGAGAAATCCATTTCATTTTTAATCTGCATTCAGTGGAAATCTGCCTTCAGGGTGTGTTTCTTAGGGAAGACTTCATTGAAACAGGAAAATATGAATGCAAGTCCTTCATTTAAAGTTTCCCTTTCCAAAAAAATAGTCTGGATTACAGGGCCAGGTAAGTAGCGTACACTCTACCTTAATTCTGAACAACTGTGATTTAATCCTACAGGTATATAACAGAATTTGTAAACCTAGGCAATGTTTCAGCTCTTCGAACTTTCAGAGTATTGAGAGCTTTGAAAACTATTTCTGTAATCCCAGGTAAGAAGTAACTGTGTAAAATGGTAGGCCCTCTACATCACCTCTGTTTAATTTTGTGTGTGCTGTCATTGTGTTTGTGTGTGGAATCCCTCACTACAGATATGTGACAGAGTTTGTGGACCTGGGCAATGTCTCAGCGTTGAGAACATTCAGAGTTCTCCGAGCTTTGAAAACAATATCAGTCATTCCAGGTGAGAGCTAGGTTAAACACTGAGGCTGAGGCTGACTGAAATTCCACATAACTCATTTTTAACAGAAGCATCCAGGTTTTAGTCTTAACTTCAATTTGAGTCCATTCTCTAACTCTCTAAAACACTCAGCCTCAGAGTTTAATACATTCTTGCATGAGAAATTGAATTACATAGCCTGTGTATATTTGCATTTCATGATGTCAAATTTTCTCTCCCATATTAAGGATCAAAATTAATTCTTCTAATTTTTCTCTTACAAATGTGAATGTTACTATTTATGAAAGACATTTGGGATTGAAAATTTCAGCCTGTTGTAAAAGTTGAATCCTTGACAAAGACAAAGGAATAAGATAATAAAGAGTAGCATGGGAATTGCATGTTGTATGTATTACCTTAAGATGCCTATCTTCACCAAACCCCACCTCCAGTTGAATAGGATGCAATAGAATGCAATCATTAAAATTTCTACTACAATGCAATTGTGTTCTGGTTTTGATTGCTATTATAGAACCAATATATTGTGTATTGGAGTAGAACACTGGCAAAGGTTTGGAGCAAGAGGCATCAGGAAGAAAATAAAATAGACAATTTTCTTTACAAGTAGTTTACATGCATAGAAAGCATGAATAAAAAGTTACTTCTTCATTTGAAGAGCAGGTGCTTTGGAATGTGTACCATTCATTCCCATTCATATTTTCAAATTAATTTGTCAGGAACAATGAGACTTATTGGTACCTTTTTCCTTTGGAAAATATTTTAAGACTATTTTTGTGAAGCTGTGCATGATATTTAATAGTGTGTTGGAGTAGTTCACACTGCATTTTAGCTTAGGTAAATATTTAATACTATAATAAATACCTGCCTCTGTTTGCAGGCTTGAAGACTATTGTTGGAGCCTTAATTCAGTCTGTGAAGAAGCTCTCAGATGTAATGATTTTGACTGTGTTTTGCCTGAGTGTATTTGCACTAATAGGACTGCAGCTGTTCATGGGCAATTTGAAGAATAAATGCTTGTTATGGCCATCAGAAAATTCAACGTCTTTTGAAAAGTACCTAACTCCATACTTTAATGGTACAGTGTTTGACTGGACAGCATACATTGAGAATGAAAGTAAGAAATACTGTGGTAACTTGCTAAAGTTTTTGTATATAAGCACACACACAAGATTACTGCCTCATACTATAGGGTAAAAATAAAAATCGGTTAAATAGGATGACAAAAGAGTAGGGATTGTTATGTATTGCATCCCAAACTCATGCTGACATGATTGTTCTTTCCATTAACTGCACTTAGAAACGTATTTATAGGGGTTACGTTGGTTTTAGAATTGCAGTATCATGCAGGTTGGACAGGATCTCCACAGTCATCCAGACCAACTGCTGCTCAGCTGCAGGTGCAGTTAGAGCAGACTGCTCAGTGCCATGTCCAGTCAAGTTTTTAATATCACATAGCCTCTCTGGACAGCCTGTTCCAGTGTTTGACCAGTCTTACAGTAAATTTTTAGTATCAGTTCAGAATTTCCCATGCTCAGACTTTTGCTAGTTGCCTCTTATCCTTCCAGTATGCACCTCTGAGAAGAGTCAGGCTCCATCTTCCTTATTGTCATTCATGTGGTACTTGTAGGTAGCATGAAGATCCCACCCCCCACACACACCTTAGCCTTCTGAAGACTGAACAAAACCAATTCTCTTAGCCTCTCCTTGTATCTTCAGGTTATAAATCAGACAGATTTCCTAGTTAAGATGTACTTTTATTATTAGGTAGAGGTAGGAAACCAGTTGCTCTCTGTGAAATAAAGAACTCACTAGGCAAGTAGAGATTCTGGTGGGGAAGGAGATGGTTGTTACTAAGGGAGTTGACAAAGACCTCTTTATCCAGATACTTTTCAACAGTCTTAATCTCTGTAGACTGAAGTGATAACATTCAAGTTGGTTCAGAAACACACATATATTTATTTTATTTGTGTCACTTTAAGTGATAGCACCAGTAAAGTTGTAATACACAATGGACCATGAGATGTATAACAACTTCTGCCAAAATTAATTTTTATGTTTGTGCTGGAAGTGTATTTACAGGATATTTATAGTAATTAATTGTAAAAGTAGTATATTAATTGTAAAAGTAGTATATTTAATTAAAAAGAAATTGGTAGAATAATGTATGCTAGCTTTTCTCCTCACTGACCCAAAAGTAAAAGAAAACACAGTTGTTATAGGCTGAGTTTTGATGAGTCATGTTTCCTTCCTTACTTATATATGGACATTAAAGACATTCTGTGCTGTTTTCGGTGTTTTCAGATTTTCTTCCTATACTTCTGAAATGTTAAAGTTCTGGAAATTCTGTGACTGTATTTACATTTTCTGTGCAATCTATCATTTTAGCTATTTATTTGCCTACGAAGGGTTGCGAAAATGGAGTAGTGATAGTGCTATTTATCAGCTTTGTGGGCAGTTTTGGCTGATAGCTTATATGCTGTAAACCACTCGTGAATTCTCTCTTCAAGTTCAGTATATAGATTCTCTTTCCCACTAAGCAGCAATCTAAAACTAAAAGATGCAACTAAAATCTTCCAGAATGTCAGTTGCTTCCTGTACTAAAACCATTGACTTTGCTGGGAGTCTCTACAGAGTGCTGATGCAGGCAAGGCAGTTCCATCTAGTTGTGTTTGTATTCCTCCTTTCTCATATAACCGGTTCTTAATTATTTGTATGTGTCAGTTGCATTATAATTTCACTGGGCTCAGTTGTGGGTCCTCCTAATATTTCTTTCGCATACCGTATGCTGGTCAGCTGTAACAGAGTGCGATACCCTCAAGTGGCTTTTCGTAGCATCTGTGCATTTTCATTTATTAAGGAACAAGGCCAGATTTTCTTTTTGAAAATACACGCACAGATCTTGGATCCACATGTCAAAGTATTGCCACCTGGCATTTAGATCAGTATCTGAACATGTAGAGTTTGGGCCAGCTCTAAGGATACTGCAGAAGTAATAGGATTGTAATTTTTCTAACATTGTATAAGTACTGTTCTTGAATGGTAGGATTTTGGCATTGCTAGATTTGATTTAAGTGTTCGGCTTAGAATCCTCCTATCTTGATATATTCTTCATCCTGTGGGCTATTTCTGACTATTTAAATACTACAGTAGTGTTTTACCCTGTGAAAACCAAAGCCTTTTGTCAGCTTGAAAGGTACATTGAGGATATTAATTGAGAATGGCAGAAGATTATTTTAGTTGGGATAAGAGTTTTTTCCAGATCTCTGTCTCTTTTCCAGATCTCAGTGCCTTGCTATCCTCATGGTGTAAAGTTTCTCCTTATAACCAGTTGGAACCTCTCTTGTTTCAAATTATGCCCGTTGTCTGTTGTTCTCCTGCCTCCTACCAGTGAGAAGAATCTGTCTCTGTCCCCTTGATAACCTCCTTGTAGCTGTTGGATGCTTTCTACCAGCTCCCCCCACAGCCTTCCCTTCTCCAG
>VZTL01030568.1:180-45359 GCA_013400535.1 Scopus umbretta
TTTTTTTAGTTAGTCTGAGAGCAGCGCACGCTGCCCACAGGGACGCCGGCGGTTTGCAGCTCAGGCATCCGTCTGGG
The DNA here is from genome assembly GCA_013400535.1 of Scopus umbretta. Taxonomy (NCBI): domain Eukaryota; kingdom Metazoa; phylum Chordata; class Aves; order Pelecaniformes; family Scopidae; genus Scopus; species Scopus umbretta. The sequence continues at coordinate 258 of VZTL01030568.1, forward strand.
TTGGATTCCCTGCAGGCTGTGGCTGCTGGAAATACACAGGGGCCTTGCTGCTTGAGAGGGCGCAGCTGAGAGCAGCGTGTGTCTGGTCACGCTCTTCCCCGTTACTGAGCTTTCAGGCTCTTCCCCAGGCCCCCTTGGGTGGGTATTCGCAGAGCAGATAGGTATGTTAAAACTAGAAACTGGCAACAGCCGATCCCAGGGAGGATGCGCTGAGCTTGTGGTGATGAGGACAATTAAAATGAGCCTGAATGTGGATTTTAGACTCCCAGGCCAGCCCCCTTCCTTTGCCCTGGCAGTGGGGAGGGACAAGGAGCACACTAACAGTCGCTGCTGCTCCTGTGGATGGGGATGCTGCAGCGAAGGGGTGTCACTCCCTCGGCACTGCCCAAGAGTGGAAAGAGAGCCTGGGAGCCTTGAATCCCACTGTTGTCTCTGAACTATTTGACCATCCCTGTGCCTCCTGTTTGCAGTGTCAACCCCACAAATTCCACCTGAACCCACAGCCGCCAGCACTCCTTTGAAGTCTAGGTGGGTGTTGGTGTGATGCCCAGCCCAGAGCAGGTCCAGCTCTGCCTTCCCTCATCTCCTTTCACCTCTTGGTGATTTCTCTGGTTTTGCCTCTTGCAGATGGTGGAACGGAAACTCCTTGTTCTTTTTGGCAGCCAAACTGGGACAGCTCAAGACACAGCCGAGAGAATTGGCAGAGAAGCCAAGCGACGGCACTTCCAGTGCAGAGTGGAGGCGCTGGACAGCTATGATGTGGTGAGTGGTGATGAGTGAGAGGAGTGCTCCAGGTAGTTCTGGTCTTGCTCAATCTCCAGCAACTCCATTTCTGGCACTCAGGCATCCTCCACCCTTGCTGTGACCAGCTGTATTTCACCAGACCCTGGCTCTGTGCCCTTCCTGAGGGCAGCTTGCGCTTAACTCAGCTGAAAGCATGTGAAAACCGAGCAATGACTCTTGGGATAGAGTTTGTGTTAGATGACAGATGCTCAGCCATACCCTGCCAGGCAAGGAGCACCAAGGAGCCAATGCTGCAGTCCGCGTGTGGGCAGCAAATGCTGCTGCAGTGTCTGTAGAGGAGGTTGTGCCATGCGGGGCTGTGGGTTTTGTTCTGTGTGGTCTGTCTGTGGGACTCGATGTGATGTTAGCAGCCATGTCAGGACAGCTGGACATGTGTTTGTAGGCTGCTGACCTGAATGTGGCTTTCCATGTTTGTGCCCACAGGCCAACCTCATCAGTGAGCTGTTGGTGGTATTTGTGTGTGCAACCACTGGCCAGGGTGACCCACCTGACAACATGAAGGTAGGACGTGCTCCTGTCCATGTTGCTTTTTCTGGTCCAGTGACTGGATTTCTGTCTTGAAGCAGCTTGAGCAATGGTTGTTTTTAGAGTGGGAAGCTTTGGAGCAGCACCAATCACATCTTGTATTACTTACGGGACATGGGCAGGGAACTGGTGAAGTTTCAGCAGCTTAACAGCTGAGATGGCCCCACCATTGCAAGAGCCACAGGTTTGTGGAGGGCTCACAGAGTATTGTCCTCCTTCCAGTTAGCAGTGGTGGCTACTTTCAGGGGTCACCTCTACAGAAGGCCATGTTCCCCAGACTCATGGGACTCAGCGGAGGGCAAGAGGGACCCGGTGGGTGGGCAAGTGGGGAGCTAGGGACAGGCAGGCAGGGAAGGCTTCCTTGGCAGCAGTGTGACTCCCCAGTCATGTCCTTTGTAGATGTTCTGGCGGTTTCTGTTCCGGAAGAACCTGCCACCCAGCTCCCTCTGCCAGCTGGACTATGCCGTGCTGGGCCTTGGCGACTCCTCCTATCCCAAGTAAGCAGCTCTGTGGCTCCTTGCCTGCCTGCCTGCCTCCTCACAGCTCTGGCTGCAGGCAAGACCCGAGTGGCTGGAGAATGAAGGGGCTAAGGGGAGATAGAGCCTAACTCTAGAGCAGCAACTCAGATGAGACATAATTCCCACCAGCCTTAAAAGTCCTTGCCATACCAGCCTGTGTCCCTCCTAACACCCAAGAACTGGGCTTCTGCCCATTTCTTTCTTCCCAGCCTCCTCAAGCAGATGCTTTGCTGCAGTGTGCGAGACGTCATTGTTTGGTCAGTTATTGCAGCCATGCAGTTCTCTGAATTGCAGGAGGGCCTGTGCCACTGCAATTTCAGTGGACCAAGCCAACAGGAGGCATGAAACACGCAGTTTTGGGTGGCAGCCAGCCCTGTTGGTCCCAGTTCTCTCCCAAAAGGTTGTTCCCATGTGCCCCAAAGAGCTTAGTGGGAGGGATGGGAGGAGTGCGCCTGAGCTCCGTGGAGCAGTGAGGGGCTAGCGGGAAGGAAGTATTTCTCTACCTAGGGCACAAGCTGCCCTGAAGGGAAGCTGGACCTCCCCAAGTCCCTTCTGGGAAGCTGGGCACAGCCTGTGTGAGCCAGCGAGCGGCAGCCAGCCGCTTCTCTGAACTCCCCGAGGATGGAGGCATGGGCTTCGGCAGGGCACAGGGCCAGATCTTGTGTGCTCGCTCTGGCTGGATCTGCCTCTCTGCTGCTCTGGCATTGCCTTGGCAGCATGTGCTGGCTCGTGTAGCCAGTGCCTGCTGTTCTGCTGGAGGAGCCCTGCCCTCTGCAGCTGCGGTTATTCTCTGCTCAGGTTTAACTTTGTTGCGAAGAAGCTGCACAAACGGGTGCTACAGCTTGGGGGCAACCCTCTGCTGCCAGTGGCGCTGGGAGATGACCAGCATGACTTGGGGTAAGAGCCCTGTGGAGGGGTGGCAGGCAGGGGAGCCTAGGGGTGCACAACAATTTTGTCCTCGGGCTGACGGCAGGGCTGGTTGTGCTTTACCCCAGTCTTGGGGACAGCAGCGTGCTGCTCCCACCTGGGGTCTGCTCCTGCTGGCCAGACATGGCCAGCAGCCTCGTCCTGCTCTCTGTGAACATGCTGGTCTCTGCCTGTAACTCTCTTATGCCAGGACTTGGGTCACTTGCTTCTCCAGGGTGTCCCACAACCCCTAGCATGTGCCAAGGTCTCCCGGCTCTGGCCCAGCCCTGTTCAGACCAGGGGACAGCTGTGTCACACAGCCACATACCTGCAGGCATTCCAGCAGCCTGAGATGTGCTGCTGTTCTCCTTGCACAGGGCAGATGCTGTGTGGGGCTCAGGGAGTCGGTGGCTGCCATCGGTCGTGCTGGGGGCAGGGGGCGTTTGTTCTTTTCAGACATCAGTGGTTGGGCCCCAGAGGGCAAATGAGTACTTAGAGTGGCTGAGACACGTTTCCAGACCTGAAGCTGGAAAGGAATGGCATGGAGTGACTGTGCAGCAAAAGGGGAGCAGAGGTGTTTTCCCAGAGGTGGCCCAGCATTGTCTGGGTGCAGGGGTAGCAGTGCTTGAGCCTGGAGGGATGATGCTGCACTGCTGCGGCCTGAATTTCTCGCTTGCAGGCCAGATGCAGTGGTCGATCCATGGCTCCTGGCCTTATGGGACAAGATCCTCGCCTTGTATCCTCTTCCTCCTGGCCTTGAGGTCATCAGTCCAGACGTACGGTGAGTGCAGAGGGTAGGCAGGGACGGCCGGAGCTGGCTGGTGTGAAATGCCCTACTTCCCTGGCTGTTCTTCAGGGTGGAGGTATGCCCTGCTTTGACCAGGAAGCCTGCCACACACCTTCTGGTGTTCCAAGTATCCCTTAGACTTTGGCCACGGGTGGCCCATCTCTCTCTGGATGGGGTGTCCCCTTGTCCCCTGTGTGCATGTATCAGCTGCCCCAGCAAGGTTCTGCCCATCTTGCTGTCCCGATGTGCCTCTGTCCTTGGCAGACCAGCCGAGCGTGTGTGCCCAGCCAGCCTCCCTCTGCCTGCTCTGGAGTGTTTGGGATCTCCTTCTGGCAGTCTGCCTTGTGTTCCCTTACCACAGGCCAGCTCCAGGGAACAGGGACGATGGGTGGTGGATACAGTGGGAGACTTCAGGCCTCTCCCTGCCTCCAGCCTCTAGCGCTGTAGCAGCGGAGGAGACGTGACATGGAGATAACTGCACTGCGTTGCTCTCCTCCCCACAGCCTGCCCCCAAAATACACCCTGCACTACCTGGCTGAGAACTTCTTGCACCCCGATGGTAGCCTGCTCCAGCCGACACCACCCAGGACTGTTCCCTCCGAGCTGCATCCCTTTGCTGCCCAGGTGGTGTCCAATCAGCGGGTCACGGCAGAATCCCATTTCCAGGATGTCCGGCTCATTGAGTTCGATGTCACGGGCTCAGGGATCATGTGAGCATTTTCCTGACTCCCCCAAGCTTTGCTGTGCAGAGTCGGGTGTCCTGTAGCCTGCCTTCCTCTTCCACTCCCCTTCTTTAGTAATATCTGAGGCTGCAGCCTTGTGAACATGGTCCCTGCTGTGCTGTCCCCCTCCACGACAAAGTCACGGGCGTATGGCAGTGTGGGTCCTGCCCGTGGACCAGCTCTCTTTGTCTTGTCAGGTTAGAGAGCGCAACATTAGTGATGCTGGAAATTTGGCTGAGTTGTGGCCTCTCCCCTGGTGTGGGTGCTGGTCAGGCTGGTGGTGCGGTGCACACGGGCCTGCCCCACGGCAACCCTCGGCAGGTCCCACTGCATCTGCAGGTTCAGTGCGGGGGACGTGGTGATGATCCAGCCTCAGAACTGCCCTGAAGATGTGCAGCAGTTCTGCCAGCTCCTGCGCCTGGATCCAGACAGGTGCTTTGTGCTGAAACCCACGGAGCCTGGTAGGTCCTGCCTGCTCCTGCTTTCCCTCCTCACTGGGACAGGGCAACCTCCTGAGCTCTGGCCCAGCCTGGAGCTCTGCTTTTCCTTTGCTTTAGGCATGCTAAATAGGGTGTTGGGAGTAACTGATGGATATAGGACCTCTGCCTGTCTTGCAGCATGGGGGCTTTCCTTCCCTCCCAGCGCTCTGTGCGTGCAGATCTCACATTAGGGCCAGTGTGACTCGTGGGACGGACCCAGCAGTGTCCTGCCTGCACCCATGCCTTGTGCCTTTGCAGCTCCCAGCCCAGAGCACGGAGGATCCTGCAGCTTCCCCAGCCCAAGACCCCAGTCGGGTTGCTCACACTGCTGCCCCATCCTGGGGAGCACCAGAGCTGTGGGGGCAACAGGCAGGTGGTGCTCGGGTGTCCTGCCCCGGTGCTGGCACTGAGCTCTCACTGCTGCCTTGCCTTGCAGGCACTTCCCTCCCTGCCCTGTTGCCGCAGCCCTGCACCATCCGGCACCTGGTCACCCACTACCTGGACATCTCTTGCGTGCCACGGCGCTCCTTCTTCGAGCTCTTGTCCTACTTCTCTACGAACGAGCTGGAGCGGGAGAAGCTGCAGGAGTTCAGCTCTGCACAGGGCCAGGAAGAGCTGTACAGCTACTGCAACCGGCCCCGCAGGACCACTCTTGAGGTAGAGCTGGGGGAGCACGGCAAACCCACTCTGCGAGGGCTCTGCCGTGGCGTAAAACACCCAGGCAGATGATCAGCCATAATTTCTTGGCTGGGGGATTTAATCTGCTTCACCCACTTTCCAAAGCGTCCTTGGATTTCCACTGGTGGTTAAGACCTGCTCCAAATCCTTCTGGGCTCTGTGGTGGGCCCTGTGCTGCAGCCTGTGGGTGAGGGGAGGGCAGTGGGACAGAGCCGTGGGTACTCAAAGGTACCCAACGTGGTGCCTTCAGTCGAGGGCAGCATGGCACAGCATGCTGTGCCATGTCCCACACGGACAGCCTCTGAAGTCCTGAGAAGCAGGCAGGCTGCCTTCTGGGGAGTACCAGGTCTCACCCTGCCTTGGCATTGCAGGCCCTCTGGGATTTCCCGCACACTACATGTGCCATTCCACCTGAATACCTGCTGGACCTCATCCCTCGCATCAGACCCCGCGCCTTTTCCATTGCCTCCTCCATGCTGGTAAGAGCTCAGCCCTATTCGGGCTCGTGTCAGGCTCTGAGCTGAGGGTCTGGCAGGGCCAGGGCTGACCATTGGTGCCATCAGGCTGTATTCCCAGACCCTCTGAGAACCCACATCCCACCCAAACCCTGGCTCCACTGTGAGCCTGCATCAGCCCGACATGATCGATGGGCTGTGCCAACCTCCAGATTAGGGCGCTTGTCCTCCTGCAGCCCTGCCAGTGCCCAGCTTGGCCCAGTGCACTGCAGAGGTCTGGTGTCCTTGTCACCAGGAGTTGTGGGTGGGAGGTGGTGCCACAGAGGCTGGGAGCTTCCCTGGGTGATGTGGCCGTGGTAAGGGGGAGTGTTGCTTCCTGCGGCTGCCGGGAGGTGGCAGTGGGTCCTGGCCCCAGGTGGCTTGGCAGATGCCCAAGCATCTGCCCAAGCACAGGTGGCATACCCCCTCCATGGGGGCCTCTTGGGTTGGACAGTCTCTGTTGCCTTTGCCAGCTGTGCAGAGTGTTCCTGCAGCAGTGCTTCTCTGGGAAAACCCCCTTCCCTGGTGGAAAGGTTTTGGGCAAGGGTATGCTCTGTTCTGTGTCTGGCTGTTTCAGGCTAGGATGAGTGTTGCAGATGCCCTGGCAGAAGCTGGGCACAGGCTTTGTCCCTGGAGGAGGCACTGGGCTCTTCTTGAAGAGCCATGTGGAGTGTCTTCTCATTTCTCATGGCTTCTGTCTGGACACAGGCTCACCCTGACCGGATCCAGATCCTCGTGGCAGTTGTGCGGTACAAGACACGGCTCAGCAAACCCCGCCGTGGTCTCTGCTCTACCTGGTTGGCTTCTCTCAACCCAGAGCAAGGTAATGTTGCTTGGATTCTGTGAGGACCCTGTGTGCTTGCCACAGTACACAGCGCTGATCCGGTGGGACTGTGGTGGAGCTGTGTGCATGCTGGAACTGCCCAGACCCTGGGTGGAGCACTGCCACCATGGGAAGCTGGAGCACACTTGCTTGGCCAGATGAGCTGCACTCACAGTAGCCATCCTTCCCTGCTTCCATCCTCTTCGGGGCATGGCATGCTCCTCCAGCTTGCCCTGAGCACCCTGAGCTCCTGGTTTTCTCCCAGCTGCTCGACCCTCTTGCTCCCAGCACCAGTATGCCCTGCTGTCGAACTGTGGGGCTCTGCTTCTGGCATCCTGGAGCTGGTAGTGCTCTGACTGCTGGACACCTCACGCCCCATAGCATCAGCTCTGGGAAGAATGGTCCTTCCTTTGAGCACATTCACATCCACGCTGTCCTGTGAAGCCTGTGTGTGCTGCTCATCTGCTCAAACCACAAAACCCCTCCAGCTGGGTCCCCAAGCAAGGTGACAAGCTCACAGGGTCTCCCTGCTGCAGGATGGTAGAGAATTGCTCTGTATGTCTCCAGGGCAAGATTGGGTCTTCTCCGAGTACCTAGCTGGGGATCTTCACCCCTCCTCTAGCTCCCAGAGGAGGTAAGTTTGGCCCCCCCATTACTTGACAGCCAGTTTGAGATCTCTGCTCGCCTCCAACACTGTCTTCCCTGGCACCAGCTGGGTGAGGAGAAGGCTGTCCCACAGCTCGTGTGCTGTGGGGCTCTTGCCTTGCTCTGGGGTTCACTCAGGTGCCTGCAGAGACAGTGCTGAGACAGCTGAAGCACTTTCATACACGTGGTGTGCCCGTGGCACCAGGGGTGCCTAGGTGCCATCCATATCTTCAGAGCATCCTGGAAGAGCTGGATGTCCAGCTCACCCTCTGCAGGGTGTCACAGGTGCAGTGGTGCTAGGGTGATGCTAGTTGGTTTGTTTGTTTTGCAGGTGATGTCCGGGTGCCTCTTTGGGTGAAGAAAGGAGGAATGAAGTTCCCAGCTGACCCTGATACCCCTGTGATCATGATTGGCCCCGGCACAGGGGTGGCACCTTTCCGAGCAGCGATACAGGAGCGGGTGGCACAAGGACGTAGAGGTGAGGGATGGTCCTGGGAGGGACTTGGGATGCCCTTTGTCTGTGTTCAGCATATGGGAAGGAGGGACTGGGGGCTCCTGAGGGTTTAGACAGGCCCAGGCTTTTCTGTGTTTGAGTGGGAGCAAGCTGGGCAGGTGAGGACCAGAGCCTGGTGTGTGTAACCTGTGTTATTCACAGGCTGTGCTGCCAGGCTGCTCCTTGGGTCAGGGCAGAGGCTCTTCCTTGGCTCTCTGTGAGTGGAGATGGGTTGTTGAACTTAACTTTGGCTGCACAAGGAGTCGTGCCTCTGCCCTTGTCCCATCCTCATTCCCCTGGCTCAGCTGTGGATCTCAGCAGGAAGCTGAGACTGGTGGAGGGGAACAGGCAGCCCTGGAGGGCTTTTCTTGCCCTACCTGCCCCCCACCTCCTGCACAGGGGCCTCTGTTTGCCACAAGCCACCTGGCTTAACGGTCACACAGTTCCCAAGTCCTTCTGGCTCTTCCAGGCCAGGGCTGTCAGCCAGACCTGGCAAAGAGGTGAGAGCCTCAGGGTTCTGCTGCAGGTCCCATGGGCACCAATGGTCCCCAGCATTCTCAGGGCATTTGGTCCACCCAGCATGGCCCTTCTGGTCTGCTCTCTGCAGGGAACTGCTTGTTCTTTGGCTGCCGCCAGAAATCCAAGGACTTCTACTGCCAGGCAGAGTGGGAAGAGCTGGTGGCAAAGGGCTTCCTGATGCTCTTCACTGCCTTCTCCAGAGACCAGGTTAGTTGCCAGAGGAGGAGGGATGGATACAGAAGCATCTCAGGAAGCACTGATGGGAGTCTAGCAGTGTTTCTGGCCCCTGTACCTGTTGGCATGGCCTGTGAAGGGCCTGGTGGAGTGACACAGTGGTCACTTCGCTCCCCTGCACTTCTGGGTGCTGGCCGGGATCCCCACCAGCAATGCAGTTGCTGCTGCCGAGCCGGGACATGTCTGGCTTGAGTTGAGCTAGAAAGGTTGCTGGGATGGGGCCAGCAAGTGCCCAAGCAGATAAGGTGTTAGCCAGCTTTGTTTGGCTGGATCACGTGAGCGATAAAAGGCTCCCAAGCCTCTCAGGGAGGGTCACCAGGCAATAACCTTTCTTGGTCAAGTGGCACCCTCCCGGTGGGTGGTGGTTTTTGGGGTTTTTTTTTTGTCTGATTTTTTTTTTTTTTATTTCCTCTGATTTTCCTCTGATTGCTGGCTGAAGCTGAGGAGCTTGGCCTCCTGCCCCAGCTTGTGGTGCCTCCACACCAGCTCTTCCTGAGCCTCAGTCATGCAGGAGAAAGCTCCCCAAGGGTACAAGCACCCCCACAACTCAGCCCCTCACTTTGCTCCCTTATTTCCTAGGCATTGTCTTTGGTGGGCAGCTCTTGGCCCCTCTTTGGGCTGCAGGGCTTTTTACATTGCCAGAGAGGCTCCGTGAGCTGGGACTCTCTTTCACTGCCTTGCCCTGTCCCTTGAAGGCACTGAAAGCTCAGCCTGCCTTTGAAGTAGAGAGATCTGATAAAAAGGATCAGTGAGAATGGGTACTTCTAGGTAGCTCAGCTGCGCCAGTCCCTTTCTCCTGGCTGTGTGCATGCATTGACATAAAGCCAGCACCTTTTATCCAGTCACTTGTAAGGCATGAGTTGAATACCTCTGTGAAGGCTTTCCAAGTGTTTGATGAACAGGAGCAGCGCTGCAGAGGTTTATTGGATGACCAATCTGCCTTTTGTCTGATGGCTCACACAGTGAAGGGGGGACCAGCTGCTCCCCAAATCTGGAGAGTGGCTCCAGAGCATCCTCCTGCCCTCCCAGACTCTGGAGGGTCGGGATTCACACTGGAGCATGCCTCCAAGCCTCCTTTCTCTGCCTTCTCCATGGGACAAAGCAGTTTGTCATGAGGGTCTTCTGCTACTGAGTGCTTGCAGTGCTGCACAGGGAGGCGAGTGGGAGCACAGCCAGGTAGGATGTGCCACATTGGGTCATTGTACCTGTGGCTCTAGGAGATACCACAGCCATTAACTCATCAAAAAGTTTGTTTTCAAAGAGCCGGCAGGAGCTGGGATGCTCCATATCTGAGCAGGATTTCCCTCTTCTCTCTGTAAGGTCTTCTTTTGCAGCGACCTTCTGTCACGTCACGTCTGCCCTGCAGCACAGACTGATTGATCCCAGCCCAATGTGGCTGTTGCTAATTCTCAGGAGGATGCCCTGGGTTTTAGCTGCGATGTCGTGACCCGTGTTTGTCCCTGGGGTGCTCCGGTTTCTAGGTAGCTGCAGGTCCTTAAATGACCCACTTGGAGCCCCAGCCTCGTGGCAGAGCCTCTGTCAGCACTGAGCTGATTAATGTTAATGAAGCTGAAGCTGAGCTACTGGCTGGCTGTGTTGGTGCTTGTGACGGGCTTGCTTACCTCCTGCATCGCCAGTGGCCAGGGGTCAGAGCAGTGGGGCTGTGCCCCGGGGTAACCTGACTCTCCACTGCATTGCAAACACGGGGCGTGTGGGACCTGCTGACCACACTGTGACCAGCTGTTGTGACAGCCAGGTCTGGCTGCTACTTGGTTGTTTCCACACACACCTCCAGACTGCAGCATGCAGGGAGCCTGAAACGCAGCAAGAGCCTTGTTGCCTTTGGGGCTGGATGGGAGGGAGGAGGATGATGTGGGGAGGAGGCTGCGCCCACGGCTCAGCTCACCACTGTGCAGAGCCTGACGTGGTGGGACACGCGGCTGAGGGCCTGGCCTCCATCACAGTGTCACCTTTGTCACGGAGGAGCCGTCTGGGCCAGCAGTGAATTCAGGCACGCTGGCAATGGTGTTCCTCTTGGGCAGAAGCCAGGGCCGTAGGCAGTTGCTTGGATGTGTGAAGGCTTGTGGATTAACCCTTTGGGAACTCTCCTGGGTTGGGCTGTACTGTGCCAAAAGCCAGTCTGTATCCAGTCTGCAAGCACAGTGGAGGGACAGGGACTGGGAGCAAGGCTGTCTCTCCAAGCTTCCTGCTCTCCCGAGCTGTTTCAGGCCTTCAGCAGGTGACAGGGCTGGGACTGGCAGCCAGGGGTGCAGGGAATGGTCTCTGCCCTGCAGCAGCCCTGGGACAGCGGGGCCACCAAGCCTCCTCTGCCCATGCTGGGAGAGGAGAGGGCAGGAGAGGAGCCCTCATGGGCACTCCCCAGCTCATGGCCCTGGCTGTTCATCAGAGCTGGAGCAGGCAGGGGACAGCCAAAGGTTTGGAAGGGGGCTACTTGTGGCATGTTCCCCACGGAAGCTCCTTCTGCTGCACCCGTCTCCCACCAGCCCATCCCAGTGCACTGACATGAGGTGTGGGGATTCCCTTCCCTGTTGTGAGAGTTGATCTAACTGCTTCTCCCAGTGTCCCCTGTGCTGGGAGGCTGTGCTGCCCCGAGCTCTTGCAAACAGCCCCTAAGAACAGTCCCCAGGGGCCGGGCCGGCATGCTGGAGCTGGGGCTGCTGCCAGGGCTGGCAGGGTCAGCACTGTGTTTCCCTGCAGGATGAGAAGGTTTATGTTCAGCACCGCATCCAGGAGAATCGACGGCTGGTGTGGGAGCTGCTGAGTGGTGGGAGCGCTCATGTCTACCTGGCTGGGTGAGTGAGAGGTCTCCGCACAGGGACTGGGGGAGTGGGGCTGCACGTTGCTGCTTCTCCACCTCCCCGGAAGCATTCCCTCCGCTCGGCCTCCAGAGCGAGCACACCCTGCACCCCAGCAGGTAGGTCTCTGGGGGCTGTAGTGACTGCTGCAGACGGACCAGCTTGTTCTTCCTCTCTGTATGTCCTGCTCCACAAGCCCTGGGCTGAGAGGGCCATTTCTCACCTACTCTGTGCTCTGGTTAGGAGGGACAGAGCTGGCACCATGCTAAAGCCGCTCCAGCTGACCCCATGTGCTTGTCCCTCCAACTACCAGCGCCCGTGGCTGGCATCACCTGCCAACAGGCTGGCTGGCCTCTGACCCATGGCACATCCATACATGGGAGAGTCCTGGCCTCTCCTCACACCGCTCTCTTCTAGCGGGGCTTAGTGAAATTGGAGAGAAAGGCTTGTGCGGTTCCTGGGGCCACTCAGGTGGGCAGGAGACTTTTAAAGTACAATGTACCAGAGCTCCACTGGTGCTGGGGCTCATGAGCAACAGCTTTTGGGACCCTTGGCACATCCTGGCTGACTCTTAGCACCCAAAACTGCCTTCCCAGGGCAGGGACTAGCCACGTTGCGCCACAGCCTGCCTCCTTTGACAGTGCAGTAGTTCACAAGGTGGTTACCTTGGGCTGACTGGAAATCTCAAACAGTTGGCCAGAAAGTGGGATCTGGCCGTTGGGGTCAGAGCAGCTGCAGCTCCGTTCCTGGCTCTGTGGCTGCTTTCCTGGGCAAAGCCCTTAACCTGCCTGCCCTTGTCACTGCCTGTATGGCAGGGAGGAGACCGCTCACCCACTGCCTGGGGTGAGGGTTGTGAAATGCTTTGGGTTCCTTGAGCTGGCGAGAGGCTGGCAATGGTGTTCATCGTGCACCCTGTGACCTGGAAAGCACTGTGCAAACCTGTGCCTTGCTGTTGACATGAGCAGCAATTGCAGGAGGCTTTTTTCTGCCTGTCCCGCATGAGAGCAGAACTTCCCGGGTACCTTGTAGGGCAAGGCTGGCCTCGCTGCATTCCTGGGAGAAGCAGAATTTTGTTTACTGCCCAGGAAGCGGAGGCCAGGCCGCCCACCACCCTGTTGTTCACTGCTGCACCCGCGCTGCCACATGGTCTGGCATGTGTCACTGCATTGTGGGGCTTCCTGTGGCCCTTACCCCAAACTGGTGATTCCATATCCATTCCTACCCCATAGACCTCGGGTTGGGGTTTGCTTTCCTCCATTAAGTTGCACTTAGGACTTTGGGTTGTGCCTACATCTACAGCCGAAGTTCCAAGACCGCTGGGTGCCCATCTGCCATGTCCCGATGGCTCTGTCCTCTCCCATCCTCTTTGCTACTTTCTGGTGCTGATGGGAGACACCCTGGGGGTTGCCAGAAAAGATTCCTCTTTCTCGACAACTTAGAAAGAGCATGGCTTTCACAGCTTCCCCTATTGCAGGATTTTGGAATGGTTATGAGGATGCTGTTTTGCACATTGGGGTTGCTCTGAGATCCTTCTCGCTGGGCTCTTTGTCCCTGGCATGGAGGGGCCCTCAGTCCTGATCAGTCAGGTGGGATCCCAGAGCCTCATCCTTGTGGCACAAGTGGTGACTGTGCTGTTTGCATTGGGCACTTTCTCACCCCTCCTGAACAGTCCATACCATGTGTAAAAACTCCCAGGATCACAGCACTCCTCCTTGGTGCCCAGACATCTGCTGTGAACTGCCAGTGGGGTGCCAAACAGGAAGGTGCAGGTGGGCTAGCCTGAAAATGGCCTTTTTTCCCCCTAAAACTAGTATTTGCAGCTTCAGCCACATTAGAAGAAAGATGGGGAAAGTGAATCCTGGGCTGTGTGTCCCTGAGCAGCAGCCCTGGGCCATGTAGGAGATTGTGTCTGCTTTCCCGGGCCCTTGCTGGCTGGGGCAAGATCTGGGGAACCAGGGCTGTACCTTCTCTATGATTATGTCCAGCTCATCACACCCAGGGGCAAAAAGGTTGAAAATGTCTCTCTCTTTCTGCAAAAAAATGGATATTTGACATGTTTTCCATCACAAGCCCAGCTACATTATCTTGCACTTGCATATCATTGCCTGACTCGGAAACAATATGACTCTTCCAAAAAAAGACGACCTCCTTTCTCTATATTTTGGGATGTTAATCAGCTTCAAATGCAAGTCAGAATCCTGCCTTGTTCTTGGGAAACAGCAAGGACATTGCCAGATGCTTGTGCCAATTGGAGCAGCCTGGGAAATTTTTTATTAGATTTTTTTTGTCGCACAGTCAGTTCATCAAATGAAATGCTCTCCAGGAAAAAGCCTGAATTTCTTATTTCCCATAAGAAATAATTGTGCTTGGAAGTGTTGAATCCTGTTTGGGTATTTTCTATGCAGGAACTCCTGTTTTCTTGACCATTCTTTCATTTTGAGGTTTGAACTGGCTTTGATTACAAATGTAGCCATCAAAACAGTCATTCCAGATTTCTTGAAAGAGGCATTGGATGGACTGAAGCAGCTGCTCCTTCACATCTTACGCAGCTCAGGATCAGACATGTTTTCCATCAAATGTTTCCTCTGAGATGAAAGGACAGTTTCCACCCCTCCTGCCTATAAATTATGACTTGTGCATATTCCCTATGTCCCTCTAATGAGGGTGATGGGAAATGGAGCAATACAGAGGCCAGGGTTAAGGCTACCGAGCTGTGATGCTCCTTCACCAGGGACTGGGTACCGAGGCCTCGTCTTTGCCTGCAAACGCCAGCACTGAAAAGCCCTGTGTGGATAATGGTGCTGCTCTCTAGGGAGTGGTATGAGTTGCCTTTCGAAGCCTGTCATTTATTCAGTGCCAGGCAGCCTGTGTTGCAGGGTGAGGCAGGTTCCCACTGCCCTGGTGCAGCAGCAGCCCACGCTGTACGCCGGGGGCAGTGGGTTTGGCTGCAGGGACCGCTGCCCCACGCTGATGGGCTGCCTTGCCAGAGCACTGGGGATGCAGATATGCTGCTGATTTTCCTGCTCACCCCCCATTGCACCACCTACTCTCTCTTCCAGGAATGCAAAGCAGATGCCAGCAGCGGTGGCTGAAGCCCTGCAGTCGGTGTTGCAGCTGGAAGGTGGCCTGTCGCCCTCCGAAGCAGAGGAGCATTTAGCAGCCCTGGAACGGTCCCAGCGCTTCCAGTCTGAAACCTGGTCATAAGCCTGGCTCCCTGACTCCCTCTTCCCCACGAACTCTGCCTGAATAAAGGAGCCAGCAAAATGATCTGCCTCTGGCATCATCCTTGGTCTGAGATTATCCCAGCCAGGACAGGGGCCTAGCGAAGGGGGTGGATTTACCCAACCAGCCCTTCCCTGATGGCAACAGGACCACAGTGGGCAGGGGGAACCCGTCTCCTGGGGATGTGGGTTTGGAGTGGGTAGAGCCTGGCTCCCTGTGCCCACACCATGCTGGAGTGGAGGTGAGAAGTCTCTGTGGTGGGATGCTGCTGGCTGGCTCCTGTGTGGGACCGAGCTGCCGTCCCGCGTGCCTCAGCTCCTGGGGTCCCTGTGCTGGGTGAGCATCACCTGCAGGCATTGCTAGAGCTACAGCATTGGCAGCAGCTGTTGTCTGTGGTAGGACCTAGAGGAAGTGAGCTGTTGCATGGGAGTCTCTCCACCCTGACATGAGTCAGTGGCAGCAGTGTTTGCCGCAGGAGGCTGCCTTGACAGACCTGTTCCCCCTGTCTCCAATGGCTGAGGCCAGCAGGGATGGGTGCAGGCATAACTTTGATCCCTCTGTCTCTGCTGCTGGTTCATCTTCCTGAGCCTGCTGCATGCCAAGGTCTGAGCTCCCTGAGTGCCGGTTTCCATGGAGTTATCCCATTCCCTGAGCACCTGCTGTTCTGGACCTGTCCTGCACCCCACCTTGGGAGCTGCTTCCAGCCAGGGCTGGGTGAGCCGGCAGCCTCTAGCCCTTTCCCTGGCAGCCTTGGGGCTGTGTGCCTCCTGGCCCTGCCAGTGCCCCAGTGGGGCCAGTGCCATCACCGTCCTCCCCCAGTTCAGCAAACTCAGTGTCACTGCGTAAATAGCAATTAGGGCCCAGGGCATGAATCAGCCAGGGACAGTCCCTGGGAGCTGGCTGGGACAGGAAGGGTCAGTTGTGCCACACCACACCTGTGACCAGCCACCCTCCCACGCGCCGAATCATGGGGTCCTGTACGGGTGAGTGGTGCCCCAGGGCATTGCTCGAGCTACTGTACCGCCATGAGTGGAAATGGGGTGGTTTTTGGGTCTTCCCACCCCACTGCTTTGCCAGCGCTGCCTTGCTGTGAGGAGCTGTTGCACTTGCAGACCCGGGTTGGGCTGGGTGTCCCTGTTCCCCCCGGGACAACCGGGGGGACAGCACAGAGCTGCTGCATGGCAGTCATCACACTGGTGACACCATCCCCTTGCATGGGGCGCTATCCAGGCTGCATTCTTCCTTCCAAGCCCTGCAAGCTGCTCATGGGGCACGCCAAGGCTAGGTGGCCCAGTGCAGGGACTGATCTGGGGGACAGGGATGAGCTGGGGTGCTCTACTGGGGCAGCGCCGGACCCACGCTGGTGTGCTGTACTGGAATGTGACCTGGGGGGCCTGTGCTGGGGCAGCACAGGACCCATGCTGGTGTGCTGTACTGGGTGTGAGTTCTGGGGCTGGACTGGGAGCGGAGCAGAGCAGGGCCCGTGCTGCCGTGCCCCACGGGCAGTGGTGTGGGGAGCACTGGCCGCAGAAGTGGCTCCATTTTTGCTGGGCAAGGGGAAGAGGCGGCCGTGGGCCCAGCTCCTCCCCGGCTCCCACGGGAGCTGATTGGCGCGGGCATGGCTGCCTGCCCCGGGCTGCCTGCATTTGAGCCACTTCCAGAAGCTGACAAACCAGACTGGTTAGATCCAGGCTCAGCCCCAGCCCTGCCTGGCCCACGGCAGGCAGCAGCTCCCTGCGCGGGTGCCTGCCACACCTGCACCCCTTGCCGGCACAGCAGGCAGCACCTGACAGCACCCAGCTCATTGCCCACTCCTCCGGACCGTGGCGGGTCAGTACTGCGTCGGCGCTGGGGAGGAGGAAGAGGAGGAGGAAGAGGAGAAGGAAGTGGCTGCTGGATGCTCACAGCAATGCCCCTCTTGGGGTGGCGTATGGGTGAGGGTGATGGGGATGCACCCCGCTTTGGGGGTTCCTGACCCATCGGCCTGGGAGGGGGCCCTAAACAATGCCAGAGGGATGATGGGACTGTGTGTGGACGCTGCTGCCTTTAAACCCTTCCAGCAGCTGTGCTGAAGGCCACTTTCTGCCCTGGAGCAGCACCCACATCCCACACCCAGCCACGAGGGGACTCAGGGGGCGGTGGGTAAGGGGGGCAGCCAGGGAGCAGCTGCCCCCATGGAGCCCGCAGCAGGCGAGGAGGCAGAGCCTGGCCCCCAGCCGGTGCAGGCAGCTGGTGGGGAGGACTGTGCCAGGCAGCAGGGTGAGAGCGAGACTGCAGGGTCGGGGGACTGCGGTGAGCTGCCCCGTCTCTGTGGAGAGGCAGCCGCTGCTGCCTGGGGACGCTGGAAGCCACCGGCGGCGGAGGAGACAACCGAGCCGCTCCTGCCCGTGCATGATGAGCCGCCTGCCCACGGTGCCTCCCTGCCTGCGGGGCAGGACCCTCCCGCTGCTGCCACCACCAGCCCCATCCTGCCCTGCGGGGAGAGCCCAGCGCTGCAGGGGGGGTCACCCAGCATGGAAAGTGCCTCCAGCTCCATCCTGAGCCTCTCCGGTGAGGAAGAGGAGATGTCGAGCAGTGAGGCAGCAGCAGAGCCGTGCCACGTGCCAGCGGGCAGCGAGGACGAGTGCCCCATCTGCACGGAGCCCTACGATGACCAGCAGCACAAACCGGCCCTGCTGAACTGCAACCACGGGCTGTGTCGCACCTGCCTGCGCACCATCATGGACACAGCTGCTGGCGCTGAGTTTGGACGCGTGCGCTGCCCCATCTGCCGCCAGAAGACTCCCATGCTGGAGTGGGAGATCTGCAAGCTACAAGAGGAGCTGCTCCTGCTGCATGCCCAGCCTGACTCCCCTGGCACCCTGGCCACACCCCGGCCACCTGCCCTGCTGCCCCGGCGCCCAGGCCTTGCCGGCGCCCTCGAACATCGCTTCCAGGTGCGCTTCCACACCAGCCGCATGTTCGGTTGCCTGCCCTGCATCCGCTACCCACCCTGCCTCATCCGTGGGCTGGGGCAGCTGGAGCACCGCTGCCGCTGCTGCTACCTCCTGGTGCTGGCGCTGCTGCTGGCAGCTGAGATGCTCAGTCTGCTCCTCATCTTCCTCCCCATTGTCCTCATGGTGCTGCTTTTCCTCATCCTCGATAAATAGTGCTGGGTTCGTGCCTCCAGGCTGGGCCATGCATGGGGAGAGGAGCCCTGCTCCCGCTTCATCCCTTTGGCTGGTGCTGAGTGGTGATGCCAGCCTGGGAGCAAGCCTGTGAACCTAGGCGCCCAGGATGCCCCAGTGCTGCCGGTGAGCCCAGACCGGGCGAGGCAGCAGAGGACCTGGATTGGGCAGCCAAGGGAATCAACCCTGGACCTGAGCATCACCTGCATTGCACCGGGCACCGGGTGACACATGACTGCAGCAGCAAAGGGGTAGATGGAGTGGTAGCCCTTCCTGCAGCAGGGATGCATCCCTGGCACAGGGCCAGGAACTGGAGGGGCTCTGCGGGCAGAGCAGGGCTGTGCCATGGGTGGTGCTGCCCACGCCTGGGACAGACAGACTGGGGTTTCCCAGCATGGACTGGAAATACAACTTGCATTTGTACCACGGCTGTGTCCAGCTGAGTTCAGTGCTTGGTCCCAACTGAGCATGTCCCTTCGGGGTCCAGCGGTGACACAAGGAGGGGACAGGGACAGCCAATGGTCCCCAGCCACCCTGAGAGAGGGTGCCTGCCACCACTGCAGCACCTCCCAGCCCTGGTGGCTGAGCAGTGCCAGCCTGTGCTGGTGTCTTGCCCTGTGTGGAGATAAGAGAGCAAACATGGCTCTGTCCCTGCGGCCTGGCACTGACAGCACCGAGCAGGACTGGCCAGCAGGGCCCCAGGTACCGAAGAACAGGCAGGTTTAACCTCAGCCAGGCACTGCAGGCAGAGGAGCCCACGGCAAGCACAGCACTGGGGCTGTGCCTGCATGGGACCTGCCCATGGTTGCGGTGGGCAGGAGTATCTCAGTGCTGAGCAGGATGTGGGCTCTGCTCCTTACTTGCCAGCCGGCCCTGCGTGGGGACTACATCCCAGCCAGGTGTGATGCCCCGCTCCCTGGGACCCGCCTAGGGCGGTGCCCAGGCCATGGCACAGCTCCTCTGCACCCTTTCTCCCCACCATGCTGCAGGGCACAGGGCTAGCAGCTGCATATTTGGGACACCTGTATCTTGAGGGAAAGGGGCAGGGGTGGCTCCAGGCTTTCAGCCACCTTTGGGCTGGTGGTGCGTGGTCGGGAGGTGTCTGACACCCCCCTACCCCCATAACCTGCCCAAGATCCCATCGGGGGGTCAGTCTCCTGTGGCGTTAGCGCCCATCCTAGCAGCCTCAGATGTGCTGCTCCTTATTTATCCCTGCCAGCCCCCTCTTGGAGCCCTCCCAAAACTCTATGCAGACCCTGTGCCAAATCATGCCGCTGTGCTGTCACCCCTCTCCATCCTCACTCTGCTGGTCCCTGCCAAGGGGCTGGCTGACGCTGCTGTGCCCTGTCCTGCCTGGCCACACCAGGGTTGTGCAACCAGCTGTGTGTCCCGGCTTCGCCCTTCTCCCCCGGAAACATGACACAGGCACCTCCCCAGGGCTGCAGCTACAAGGGACTGTGGGGTACCATCACCCACCCAACCCTTCTCCTTCCTCCTGCAAAGGGAGCCAGGTTGATGGGGAGTGAGCAAATGCTCCCCTGTATGCACAGCCCTGCAGGAAACCTGTGCCCTTGTGCCCTCGGGGGCAGAGATTTGGGCTGTGGGCTTTGCCAGGGCGCTTGGGCTACTCTCAGCATCAGCACTGCCATACCTTGCTCTGGCAAAGTGCCAAGGTGCAGAAGGCAGCAGTAGGAGCAGGGCACCCCAAAATGGGTCAGGCTGGGATGCAGAGGCAGGTGGGTCCCTCCCAGCTTCCATTGCACCAAGGAATATTTATTTATACCAAGTGGAACAGCTCCATCAGGAGAAGCGCCAGCTTGGCCCTGGCTGGGGGCATTTTTGGCTAGATGAGGCCTGTGGGGAGGGGGGGCTTAGACACCTGGGGGGCCTTGCCACCACGTGGGAAGCCTGGCACGTGTCCCTGCTCTAGATTACATGGCAGGTATAATGGGCTTTTGGGCAAACCAGGCCAGAGCTGTCCCCATGGGGACACAATGGAGCACGATGCACCCTCCAGCACGTCCATGCTCCCTTTGCTGGGTTGCCGGCAACTCTGGGTGCCGAAAGCCAGAGAAGGACACCTAAATCCCCCTGGGGACAGGGTCCCTGGGGGGCTGTGGTGTGGGACCAATCCTGTGGGTGATGCAGAACCCAGTGGTGCTGCCCATGGTGCCCCGGCATGCAGACAGGACTGGCCCACGGAAGCCTGGCCTCCATGCACCCCAGTCTCACCACACCCCACCCCACCCCTGTGCAGCCCTCATTCACCTTCTCACCAGCCCCCCAGCTTTCCTTTGCTGCCCCCCATTGACCCATTGCAGCCCACTAACCCCTCTCACCCCCTCCATGGACTCCAGCACAGCCCCCCGCATCCACCCCATCTTCCCCTACCCCCCCTCACAGCCCTCTCTGTCCCCTCACACAAGCCCCTAACACCCCATTGCACCCCAAATGCTTCATCACATCTCCCAGCTGCTGGTACTGGGAGGGTGACATGGTGTCCCCAGATGGGTGACATGGCTGTCCCCATCCCCACAGGGACCTGCCCACTCAAGGCTCTGTGGGGCCGTATCTCTCTTCTGGCTTCTCCCACTGAAGCCTGGCGTGCCCCCCACCAGGTCCCCAGCCATGCCTGGGTGGCAGCAAGGATATCGGCAGCACGGGCAGCCTCAGGCATGCACCAAGTGTGCCTGGTCTCACCCGCCCAGGCAGACAAGGGTTGTGGGGCGTGGGTCAGGGGGTTCGGGTGTCAGGGGCCCCTTCCAGCTCTGGTTGGAGGCATCCCCACCCCATTTGCACCACAACCAGCAGCAGCATCTCCCCTTCCCCGCTCAGCCCCCATGCTGGGAACATGCCAGCAATGTCCCCATCCTGCATCCATGAGAGCAAGGCTGGAGGCACAGCTGCCAGGGGGACGGCATGAAAGTGGTGAGGCACTGGGAGCAACTCCTGTGCCAGAATCTGGCTTTGAACGTGGAGCTGGTGAGTGAGCTGGAGCAGGTGTCTCTGCCTGCGGGCAGCCCTCATCTGGATTTAACCCCAAGAAAGCTCCCGAGCACAGCAGTCCCTCCCCATCTGTGGAGCCAGCGCTGCCCTAGGGACCTGTTACAGCCTCTTGGGCTCCATGCCACAACCCGTTATCTTCCCATTGCTGGGTTGCACCTCGTTGTGAAAGCTGGGCGCTGGCAGAAGCCGTTGCAAGCAGCTTCCTCTCCACTGAAACGGCCGTTTCGGGTGTGTGACCACCCAGGGTCAAGGTCATGTCCCCAAGAAGGGCACAGCCCTGATGCTCAGCCACCTCATTCCCAGCCTGGCATGGTGCTACCACATAGCCCAGCACAGCTTTCGGCTCCCGCACTGGGGCTGGATCCTCCCCGCTTTCTGTGCCAATGAGGAACTGGTCCCATTGTGCAACCTCCCAGCAAAGTCATGGGGCAGGATGGGGACCAGTGGGGCCACACGCATGGGGACCGGCCTTGGTGCTGCCCGGGGCTGCCCACCCATCACCAGCAGGAGCACAGAGCTGCCCCTGGCCTAGCACAACCCCTGGCACCGACTGTCTGGGCTGCAGGATCCGTTCTCAAAAAGGAGAATGCTGTTCCCAAAAGGGAGAATGGCTGGGAAACATCATCCCCTGAAACCATGCCAAAGGCTGACTCCAAACTGGCAGAAAGCCACCCATTCGTGGCCCACATCTAAAACAAGGGTGTTTGGGGAAGGGTCTTCCCCACGAGCCATTTTAACCCCCAAAGTCCTCTCTCCTATCATGAGCCAACCTGGACACTAGGAGAGCCCAGAACTTCATCCCAGCCTAGGACAGACATTACATCAATGAGGAGATTTTACAACCAGCTCATCTGGGAACATCTGTGAGCATCTTTGTTCACATGTGGCCAAACCTGCTCCCATAGCAACGTCCTGGCCACTTTCAAGCAGCTGGTGGGACTCGGAATGTTTTGAAAACCCAGCTTGCAGGCATGAAACTTGGCGTGGCCACAGTGGCCATGGGAGCATTTCAGGGCTTGGAATGCCAGAGTGACTTTGAAAGACTTTTAATTCACCTGCAGCCACTACACGAGGTCTGGCGCCACTCTGCCATCCCTGTACCCCCGCAGCACACCTGGGCCTCTCTTCCAGTGAGTGCTCATTTGAGGTTAATAGGGCTGGAGAAATGGGCTATTGCCCAGCACTTACTCCTGAAAGGCTCCATTTCTTCCTTAATTGCAACTCAAAACCAAATTAGTGGTTTTAAATTTACTCCTTGCCAAGAGGTACCACACAGTGGGGGAGGACATGCTGTACCCTTCATCCTTATGTAAAAAAAAGGGCAAATTCCTGCTTTGAGGTAAAAATTGCTACCACCTCTCCCGTGGCTGGCCCATTGCTTTGGTATCTTTGTGGTTCTACAGGTGGAGGTGATCATCTTGGTTTCAAGATGAGACTTTGGGGTGATGGAGGTGCTCATCCTGGATTTGGGGCTGCCCCAGCTTCCCCAAACAGCCGCATTGTTGGGCTCACTGGGGGGATGCTGTGACCACTGGAAGACCCTGGCACTCTGCCAGGGCTGCATGTGCCCCCGACACCCACAAATGATGGCGGGGATATGGGTGCAGGGACAGGGAGCCAGGTCATGGCCACGATGTTCTTGGAGCCAGGGATGGCAGCACCCATGGACTGGGATGTGGTTTCATTTTCTGGGCATAGAAACCCCACCGGAGGGGGAACCAGGAGCCAAGTACAAGGTGTCCGCAGCCACCCTGCAGATCCTGCCCTCCCCAAGGGTGGGGGCTGCCCCAGGGCTCAGCCGTGAGCCAGGGACGTGCAGGTGCTTTGGAAGCTGCTGCTCCACAGGGGCCCATAGCATAGGGCAGAGACAGCCACTGCTAACAGAGAAAGGAAATTTGGGGGCCAGCACTGGGCCAGTGGGGCTATGCATGCACAGAAAGCTTCAGTGTGCGCACATACATGCACTCTCCACACATGCATTCTCCACTGTGCATGTGTGTGCAGTCGCCAGCCTGCATGCACAGCCCATGCCCCAGGGAACCACACTACCCTGGGAGCATCCTCACCTCTGCTTCTGCTGCAAATTTTCACCTCTCCCAGCGGGAGAGTTGCCATCATGGTGACCCTGGGGTCCATTTCGTGCAGGCAGTGGGTGCTCCCTGCGTTCAGCTGGGCATGGAGCAGAGAAGCCACGAGTGTGGCAGGGCCCATGGGTGTATCTGCCTCACCAGAGTGGGGCAGGGGGAGCCCAGCGCTGCCCATGTCCCTGCCCAGTTCCCTTCGCCAGCAGGTGCCACCTGGGACAGGTTGGCAAATCCTCCCCCCAGTACACCAGGTCACTCGGGGAGGAACAGGACATCCAGTGGGTATTTAAGAGCCCTTGGTGTAGCTGGGGACCGCTTGCCAATGTGGGCAGGGTACCCCACAGTGCACAGCCACATGCGGTGCGACCAGGGACTGGGCAGGGAGGGGACACAACCGCATCAGAGCCGACAGCCAGGTTGGAGGAGGAGGTGTCAGTCCAGGGGAAAGCCCTTCCTCTGGGTATCTCCTCTGCAGCTTGCCCCAGGAACTGAGTGGGGCCAGGGCGCAACATCCAGGCTGGTGTGAAGCCCCACTCCTGCCCGCAGTGACGCGCCCCCCAAGATGCTGGCTCAATGTTCGTTCCAATATAATCTTTATTGGGGAGACTGATGGGAGTTAGAACAAGGCCGGGTATAAAACATGATCATCGTCACAACCAGCAGCGGGAGGCATTGGCAGAGCAACACAGAAACGGTATCAGCCCCCATTCTCCGCCGGCAGTGGCGGGGTACCCAGGGCTGCGCCAGCGGCATCACCTGCTCCCTTGGGACTGGTTGGGGGGACGGTTCAGCCCCTCCCGCTGGATGGATGCTGGGCTTTGGCCAGTGCCGGGGGGCTGCTCTTTCCTCCAGGGTGCAGGGTTCTGTGAGGCCGCTGTGGCTCACCCAGGCCTGGTGCCCTGGGACCGGGTGGCGTGTTCCCCTGGTGCTGTGGCTATGCAGGGTTGTGGTGCTCAGCCCCACAGGAGCACCCGCAAATTATGGCTTTTTCTTTAATTTTTTAGGTTTATTTTTTTGCTTTTTTGGCAGCGAACTTACCCCTCCAGGTGCCCTGGAGAAAGCAAGACTGTGCACAGGGGGCTGCTGCCCTGTTAGCCCCTCCACACAGGGGTCAGAGCAGAGGTGCTGTTCCGGGAAAGGGACAGTGGGCAGCGGCCAGACCTCCACCCCTGCTGCTCAGGCAAATCCCCTTACTGGAGCCAGCAATTTGGGGTACCAGACCCCACACCGCCCCCCCCCACCCCCAAGACATCCCATGGGGCATCGGTGCGGGGCCCTGGGCAGAGCGGCAGAGAAGGGGCACAGCTCAATGCCTTTGTGAATGTGTAGCGGCCTGGGTCAGGGCAGCCAGGGATGGATGGGGAAAAAACAAGAATCCTCCAAAACGAGGATAAAGTGGAGCTTTCCTCAAGGGCCTGTGGAGGAAATGGGCCACGTGTCTGCCTGCAACCGAGGGGCCAGTGCGATGGCTTGGCGTGGCTACAACGACTCGGGCGCATAGCGGCTTGGCCACTGAGATGAAAGCTTTGGCAAATAACTTACAGGGAAGGAGCAGGGGTGGCAGCTAGGGACCTGTCCTCGCCTCCTGTGCTGGGCGGGCAACCCAGCGTGGCACCGTGCATCACCAGGGCTCCTTGTGCTGCCGCCGGCGGCCGCGGGGCAATGGGGAGGTTGTTGCTCCAGTTGGGACCCAGAGTCCACTGTTGGGAGCCGTGGGGAGAGAGGAGGGAGAAGACGCCTGGGGAAAGAGGGCAGCGAGATGCTCGATGCACAGCGGGGGCACTGCAGGCCTGGGGGGAGCCTGAGTCCCCGGATGCACTGATGGACATGCTCCCCATCCCAACGTCCCTCTCCCCGGTCACCACCGGGGTGTAGGGTCCTGCTGCCAGGTCCCAGCATCCCCACTGCCCCCTGTCAGTGCCATTGAGGACACCGGTCCCAAGTCCTCGGCCATGGAGAGCATTAGAGCATCCCTGGGCTGTGCCACTGGCAAAGAAGGGACTGGGGACCGGCCGTGGTGCTGCGCTGTCCTCTCCCACCCGCCGGCTACCCCACTGCCGGGAGGTGCAGGCAGGGGTGCAGGGCTCACATGATGGTGCAGGAAGACAGCGGGTTTCGGATGTGGCAGGTGCAGGCAGCCCCGCAGTACTGGCGAAAGGTCTGGTAGCAGCTGCGGTCGGTGTCACTGCTCCACTGAACGGGGTTGGCAGCCAGGGCCTCGGCCGGCAGTCTGTTGAGGATACTGGTGTTGACGGCCAGTGCCGCCAGCCCATAGTCGGTGAAGAGGACGGTCTCCCGCTTGCAGGTGGGGCAGGAGATGAACTTATACTTGGGGCAGGACTCATAGAGGATCTGCAGGCACTCCTCGCACACTGAGTGCAGGCAGGAGAGGATGCGGGGCCGCTTGTTGGTGAAGTTGTACATGTGGCCGCAGGTGGGGCACTCGAGGGGCTCACAGGGAGTCGAGGGGTGCAGCACGTACTGGTTGACGATCACCTCATCTGACGGTGGCTGCCGGTGGTAGCAGACCTCTGAGCTGCCCTTCCGTTGGCTCTGGTACCCGCGCTCTCGCCGCGGCAGGGGAGGAGTCCGGGGCAGCGGCAGGGGACTGGGGGTGGCATCCAAGGCAGGGATGTCCCCGCACGCCTGGTTGACAATGATCTCGGACTCGGAAGGCCACGCGCGCTTGGCCACAAGAGGCGGCTCGCGGCGTGGGGCTGGTGTGTAGCGCGGCTGCGAGGCCTGCAGCTCTGAAAACTTCTCCGGGTGGATGATTTTCATCGCCTCCATTTTAATGATGACCTGTTGTCCTTTCAGACACGACATGAGTATCGTTTTCACATTACTGTCCACTGCTCTGGGGTCTCCGAGGGACGCCTGCATGAGGCTAAAACATGCTGGCAGCCTGCTGAGCTTTCAATCTCGGTCTGGCTGCAGAGCAGAAGCATAGGGAGCAGCTGCTGGCATGGGATAGCATCCTGGGGAGACGGGGCAGTGCCAGCAGGCCCCGCGCCCCTCTTCTCCGGCCAGCCCCGAGGGTGCCGGGTGTGAAGCTGGGGCAGGCAGGGGAAGGCAGGGCTCACAGCGGCATCCTGCCTGCCTTGGAGGATGCCCTTGGGCAGGTGATCAAAGCGTCAGCTCCCCACAGCGCCTCACTGGGACATTAACGTGACATCGGCCGTCACTCGGCAGCCCTCCTCTTTGCTTTCGCTGGCATTTCCCACGCTGGATCAGCTGCAGTCGGGAATGGTAAATTTGGAACCGTAGCACCTGGCACTGCCTGGGGCAGGTGAGTCTGGGGGGGTCTTGCAGGAACCAGGGACAGCCCCCACCTCGACCTGGCCCCCACCTCCACCCAGCCTTTATTCCTGTTTATGCACCGTGGGATCCTTGTGGCGCTGAAGAATGTGTTTGCAAATTCCTTTGCTCTGACTTCCTGGCTCTCCCACTTGCCGTCACCATCACTGGCAGCTCCCGTGGGGCAGGGGCTCAGGGAGCATCCCGCGCCGGAGGGCAGCTCACCTTGGTTGGTGCCAGGGCTGCCACGTGCCTTGTCCCCTCCGTCCCCAGCACCTCTGTCCCCAGCTCAGCTTCGTGCTTGCTGGAAATGAAAAGTGAGAGGAGGTTGGATCCAAGGCTCTTCAGGGATCTATCGGCTGCCAGCGCTCCCTTGGGATGCGTGCCCGCCTGCATCCCGGCAATTTGGCAATTGAGCCCTGCAGGTCCTGTCCATCTGCCCGCATGTTTGGGCTGGTGGAAGTGGGAGCAGGCAGGTATTTCCCCTCAGGCACCTCCTCAGCGGCCCCAAGCATGGGGTCCCGGGTCCCCCCTCTGCCCTGGGGCCAGGAGGGTGGGTCCCCCTGCGCCCTGCTGGTATGCAAGGCCCCTCCCAGGGGGGCTCCCTCACCGACCTGCCTCTGCTCAAGGTTTTCTCTCACGTTTAGCCCCTCCTCTGCTCAGTGGATCTATTTTTACCTCCATAGCTTGCTCCTGATCTGTCCCTGCTATTATCCCTCCCTCCAGCTTCCTCTCCCCCTTCCCAGCTCCCTGCCCTTGTCCCGGGGATGCTGGAGAGGACAGGCCACGTTTGGGGGCAGGATTTGGGGGGCAGGCAGCCAATCCGTGGCCATTTTCTTCCTCAGCAGCCCTGGCGACAGCCTGTCTCTCCTCCGCGAAGGGCGAAGGCGCTTTCCTCCATCACGCGGCAAATCCTGTTAAAGGGATGCCTGCTCCCGCCGAGCTCTGCCAGGCCTGATGGAGGGGGCCCGAGGGGGCCATCTGGTTGCAGCAGCAGCCCTTGGGGATGGCGAGAGGCCGTGGGGAGTTCAGCCCTGGAAGCCCGAGAGCCGTAGGGGGCTGGATCCCTGCCCGACCCCTGTGGGGGTGTCCCCGCGGACCGTGCCCTGGCAGCACTGGGGTCCTGCAAGCATCCTGCGATGCCTGCCCTAGGGAGGGAGGTCTCACGTCCTGCATTCCCCGTCATGGGCCCACATCCTGTACCCCACATCCTGCGCCCTGCACACCACAAGCAGCGTTTATCCCCCACCGCGCACAGCAGCAGCCCCGGGGGCTCTCTGCCTGCAGGTCTCGCACAGCCACTCACCCGCAGCGCGCCCACAGGCGCGGCGATCCGTGCGGCCAGGCAGCTGCTGAGGGGCAGCCACCACGTTTCCACGCTCACGCCGTCACACCCTTTCGTGCACTGCCCTGGTGCAGCACCCCGCCGAACCCCGCGTCCCCATCACCCCTGGGGCGACACAGGCTCCCCAGGCATCCCCCCACGACGCACAGCATCCACCCCCCAACGACCTCCCACCACAATTCCCAGCCCCACGCACCCCTGCCCCACGCAGCGTGCTCGCAGCCCAGCGGTGCACACACATGTGCACACCCGCGCGCGCACACACACACACACACACACACACACACACACGTCCTCACGCCCGCGCCTGCGCGCCCGCAGGGTGATGCCCCCCGGGCAGCCCGGCCGAAAGGACGGTCGCTGCCGGTCGTTACCTGCATTGGCCTGCCGTGCTTCGGACAGGGAATCCCGGTGCGGCCGCGTCCCCAGTTTAGCCTCCAGACCCCCGCTCCGTCCCCGGTAAAGGTTTGGAGGCCCAAGCGGCTAAAGGTTATCTGAAAGGCAGAGGGACGCAGGCGCTGCCCGTGCGAAGTGCCGGCTTCCCGAGGATGCCGGCGGGTCTCCACCGCCGCTCCCGGCCGGGCCGTGGCTCCCGGCCCCGCTTCCCACGGCCCCGCCGCCTCCTCCAGCAGCTTCCCCGGCGGCGCGGGGAGGGTACCGGGCACAAAGGCAGGGCTGGCGGCGCCCGGCTCCGGCTGCTCCGCGGGGACCAGCTGCCGGGGCGAGGCGGCAGGTAGCGCCGCTGCCGCCGCCGNCCCCGGCCCGCCGGGCTCCCCTCCTCTTCCACCCCTACCCCCGGCCGGGTCCCTGCGAGGTGTTTCGGAGGGGCCTGCAGTGACTCAGCATCCGCCGCTGGAAATGGCTCCGCGGCGCGGGCTGGGGAGCGGGCTGCTCCGGGGCAGCTGTTTTGGGGCCAGCATCAGGGAGCATGTGGCAGCGGCGAGAGGGGCCCCTGGCAGCAGCCCCTGCAGCTTTTGGGGCCGGGGAAAGGCCATAACACCAGTAATGCCCCCCTCCCCCCACCTTTTTCCCACTGCCGAATCAGAGCCATGCACCCCGCCGTGTCCCAAGGGACCCCTGCCCCACTGCCAGGCCTGACCCCGACCCACAGCCACCTCAGTGGCAGCGGAGCAGAGGAGCTCCCACACGCTGGGGTCAAAACCCGAATGAGCATCCCAATCCCTGCTGAGCTCTAGGGAGGGGGGAGCAGGGCATGGGGTCTCACTGGTCCCTGGGGCATGTGGTGGGCTCAGCATGGCGTGCTGGGGGTCACACTGCCGCTGAGTACCATCAATGCTGTCAGGTCCCTGGGGAGCACTGGGGGGCGTCGTGCATTGCTGGGGGTCTTGCTGTTTTGACCCCCTTCACTGGCACAGGCAGAGACAAGCCCATGGGCTGGGGACACCCCGCATTGTGCCCTAGGAGGACGGAATCCTGGTCTGCACTTCCCGGCTCCTGCCATGCCCTGACAGATGTTAGCGGCTGGGCTGCCCTCTCCCCCCACCATGGGTGCCTCCAGCATGGGGAGTCTGTGGGCAGGCAGCCAAAATGGGCAGGCAGCCCCATGTGGAGCCCCCTAACTCCCCAGCCACATGCGAACCCAGAGCTCACAGCCAACCCACCCCAGCAACAGTGACCCAGGCACCTGCACACCTGACCCTGAAGGCACTCCCTCCCTCCGTCCCACCCTGGCTGGGGCAGGATGCTGGTGGGGGCTTACCAAGCTCCTTCGGGTTCTACTGGGGTTTCCCTGTTTGCATCACCCACTGCCAGTCTCCAGCTCTTTATACTCCTCAGCTGGCCCCAGGATTTTGCCTGGCTTTTGATGCCCTCCCTCTGACGCCCAGACCCGCTTGCTGGCCCTCCAGCCTTACAGTGGCAAAGGCCCAGCTGCCACTTGCCCCTGTAACAAGGGGTCTGTGGGGGCCTGGAGCTGTGCTGTGACTGCACAGCCACATCATGCTCATGTCATCACTGTCTCCTGGCCCCTCCATCAGTGGGACAGACACAGAAGCTGGAGCTCATGTATTTCACTGAACAGCTCTGCATCCCTGCTGTCAGCGCGGAGGAAAGCTCAGCTCCGTCAGGCCTTATGCATCCCATAGATGATCCAGCCATCCACGCTCAAGGCAATGTTGCTAAAAATCTCACCCAGATGCCTGGCCTGGAGGAGATGACCAAACCTGCCTGGGTCAGAGGGATCCCCTGGCACCCCAAGAGCTCAGCCATGTTCCATCCTCAGACTGGATTGACCCTAAAGTGTGGCTTCCCCCTGGGACCATGCAGCTTTACCCACCAGCTGCCTCTGCCTCGAAATCTGTGCTCCCCTGTTGACAGTGTTAGCAGTTGTACTTTTAATCTTCTAGTTTTGCGTTGGATAGGTGATTTTGTAACGAATTTGCCTCTAGTCCCTCTAAGTGTAGTTCTTTGATCTGCTCACCTGCCGAAATCAGTGTGAAGCTGCTGCTGTCTGGCACCCTAACAGTGCTAAACAGGGTTTCCCTTAATCTTCCCTATCCTCTCTGTGTCAGCTTTTGCTTACTTTCCTGCTAACGCTTCTGGATGCAGATAGCAAGAAACGATATATTATGCTTGAACTCACAGAGCAAAGGAAATTGCAGGAAGTGAGTGAGCACGAGCCATTTTCTGTTATTAATTCATATGGCATCCCCGTGCTGACCCAGCTACATGGTGTTATTACGCTGCTATTCCATGAGTTAAGCAACAGCTCTATTTAAAAACAATCATAAATTATATCAGGCATCTTTTCTGCTGAACAAGAGTGTGTTTGTGCCAAGATGCTGGGGATCCTCATGTTGCCCCAATGGTGCTGCTAGTCTCTGCTTCATGTACTCAATGGATGTGGCACTGGATCTTCCCCATCCCAGCACAGCCGCACTTCTCAGCCTCTCCTTCACCTGTTCAGGTACTTGTGAAGCAGTCTGCAGCCTGAGCCAAAGCCTGGCACTTCTTTTTCTCCTAGAGCTTGCATTAGGCTCCATGGGGTCCTCAGTAGCAAGTGCCACTGCTTAAGTCTTGTGCAAGAGAGGCTTTGGCCCCAAGTTTTCATCCCAATGTGTGAGTGCTCAGTGAGACTTGCAGAACTCTCCCAGGCTTGCTTTTGGAGGTGCAGAGTTTCCCTTTTCTCTCCTGAGCTGGTTCATCAAGATCTCTGCTCTCCACTCCAAACCCCAAATAATCTCATCCTTCAAAGCCCAGACCCTTCATCTCTGGCCAGGTGTGGGTGGCTGCGCTCTCAAGTGATCTCCCTACCAAATCCCAGCCCCTGTGACCAAGTCTAACATTTGCCTTTGGGTCTGGCCATACTCTTATTCCTGGGTTTAACACTTAACTTTGTCAAATATACATATATGCTGCATTATCTCTCATAAAAATCTATTGTACTGTGTGTTATCATAAATGTACATCTTTACGCTGCATATGGATATTCTAAGCATGTCTTCTGAGCTGTGGCATGCTTTTCTAGGCTTTACAAAGAGCACTGATTTGTGGTACCATTTTGTGAAACCTTTCCAGCAGGCCAAGCATGCCCCTGGGTTCGGAGTGAGCTCCTTAGCTCAAGTGTACCCGCTGTTGCCCGTGTCCTGCTTTGAGCTCTACTTGGACAGATAGCAGGAGCAGCTTTGCCAGTGGGCTCGCTTCATGCCACCCAGATGAACAAAGTTTTGCTTTTTGTCATCAAGTGGTTACTTGTTGTAATGAAGTTGGTGCCGGTCCTGCTCAGACCACCCTGCATGCAAACACAGCTTCTTTCTGAAAATCTCAGTACTTGTCCAGTGTCACATGTCACAAATGGATCCTTTCTAAACCTTTGCTTTACAGATGCATTGAGAGATCTAACACCGCTGGCCAGTCCTGCTGCAGCTCCACTAAGATGAATGATGATGCCAGAAGATAATTTGTCCCTAAATTTCTTCCTCATCATCTGCATCAGCCATCATCGGCTCGGTCATCCAGCTGCATGCTGAAGATTTTATTGCCCTTCCATATTTATAATGCCTGTGGAGAAGGACCCATTCTAACCAAATGGCTCCTTCTGCACTTGGTGCTGACCCTGCACCAGGATGACATGTGTGTCTTTGCTTTCCATTCAACCTGAGTGAGCCAGCAGGTCTGTGTGTGCCAGACCTTCCTGCCCTGTGTCCTGGATCCCATCTATGGTGTGCAAACCTGGCATTGCACTTTGGTGTCCATGCTTCTGGTGGCAGCACCTGGGGTGATTTTGCAATGACTCACACCACTTTTATTTACTGCCTGCTGCTCTCATTACAGAGTTAATTTGACTGGGTCCTGCACACACCAACAGCTCTTTCCAAAATCCAGCCTGTTTCTTGCAATGATCTTGTTTTGCACTGGTGAATCACTCATCACACAGATAATTCACCCACAAAAAAATGAGCTCATCATCAGCTTTCTAGAGAGCAGTTTTATCGGCAGGTCTGTAGCAGGCCAGGCACCGGCGCCAGCGCCTGCCCAGCTGCTCCATGGTGTCGGAGGGATGTCCCAGCCTGCTGTGGCTGGGAGAGATGTGGATGCAGTACCCATGCTCCACATTAAGTCTTTTCATCCTCCATGCTCCATCCCCTTTGGATTGTCTCTTCTTCCCATAGTACAGAAGGGACCCCAAGTGCCACCAATGCCACCTTCCCAGGCTGAGACCCTCCAGGCCTGTCTGAGGTGGCATCAGCCCCCACAACAGCCCAGTGTAGACACCAACAGAAGAGGAAAGCAGGGCAGCTCTCACACTGTGCATCTGCCACACAGCTCCACCAAAACTATTGCAGGAGCTGTCTGTAGCTTCTAGGATGTGCAGCTTGCCCGGGCAGAGAAAACAACATTTTGAAGGAAGGATGCTATTAAAAAATCTGCCAAGAAATCAGCAGAATCGTTTGTTGCTAGCTGGTTGCGTAAGGATGCAACCAGTTGCTGCAGAGCTGGTTGCTCTGGTTGCTGTTTGTAGCAGCAGAAGAGTGTGTGTTGGTGGTAGTCAGGACCTGACCATTGATGCTCTTGCAATACAGTCCTAGCAGATTGATGGGAGTTTGGATGTGGTCGTTTCTAGCTTGCAGCTCTCTACAGAGACTCCACCATGAGAAAAATGGTGCTCAGAAGATCTGCAAAGTGATCTAAAGCCTGTGGCTCTTTCATGTGCTACCACACACAAACCTTGAGACTATGGGAATTATAAGCTCTACAGCAAGACAGACCTACATGCATGGTGGTCTGGCCAGCTTGAAGGTTATGGATATTCTTGAAACCCCAACAGATCCCAAGGGGTATAATCACTATCTTTACTATATAATTTGGTTTAGTGATTAATACCATGGCTACTTCTGGGAGCCCTTGGTATGAAGTGTGTACCCATCTTGTTGGTGCTGCACTGATGGTAGGAGGGCAGGGAGGAGGAGGAGGGGTGCACATGGACTGTGGCGAAATCAAGGCCACAGGGCCAGAGAGACCATCTCCTCTCTCCTCAGATGCAGTGACCTTCATTCCCCTCCCCACCAGCTCGCTGCCTGCAGACCTGGGGTTGCTCAGCTGCCAGAAAAGAAGACTCATGGAAAATTTATTGCTCTCCACAGTTACCTCAAGGGAAGAGGGAGAGACGATGAGGATCAATAGCCACAAGCCAGGACCTGGGAAATTCCAGCTGTATTTCCCTATAGCTACATAGGCAAAAGCTTTTTCACTTTGAGGGTTGAACATTGGACTGGGGCACAGAGAGGTCATGCGGATCTCCAGCCTTGGAGATGTTCAAAGCTGCCCTGCATGAGGTCCAGAGAAGCACGTTGGTCATGTTGTGAGCAGGGGATTGGACTTTGCTATGCGAGTGGGATCAGCCTCAGTCCCCGCAGGGCAAATGGGGTCCCCCGCTCCCATCAGAGCCCCCTTCTTCACCTGGGGCTGCATCTCCCCCAGCCCTGTGTATGCACAGTCCCATGGACTCCCAAGGCAAGGAGGATTTCATGTCTTTCTGGTGACCCTGCAGCACCACAGTCACATCAGAAACTCCTTCCTGGTCCTACTGTGATACCAGGGGCTAATGGGGAGATCTGGAGCTCCCTGGGGGCTGCTGGCTCAGGCAGGGGGTGACCACAAAGACCCAGAGCCGCATTTCAGGGGCAAGAGGGTACAAGGAAGAATGACGTTCTTTAGAAAACACCTTGTGCCCAAGCAAAACGGGACAGGGATGGCCCAGAAATAGAAATGGCAGCTCTGCAGAAACCTTCCCCCTTCCCATCCAGCCCAGCTGATGCCGGGTTGAACAGAGCCTGAGGGATTTGAGGCTTAGTAGAAACCAGAACATGTACCAGAGCTGGAATACAGCTGCTCTTCCCAGCTCTCCTTCACTGGGTTGGGCGGGTGCAGGGCTGGTGGAGCAGCTCTGGTGCTGGCGATGCTGGGGCTGAGGCAGACACCCTGTGATTGTGGTGACATTTAGCGTTTGCTTTGCTGGCTCCTTGGGAGACCCTAGCGCTGCCTGTGCTTGTAACCTGACAGTGCTGCTCGCAAGGATGCAGCAGCAAGACACAAACTGGGTCAGGGAGAAGGAGGTAGTGCAGTAGCTGCATGCACCTTCAAGCTGCCCGTCAGCAGCATGGTGGGGCAAGGTGGTCCTGGCATGGGTGAAGAGGTGCTCAAGCTCCTGCTCATCCCTCCTGGGTGCTGCCTCAGCTGGGGCATGGCTCCATAGAGCAGCCCAGCACTGAAGAAGCAATTTGTTTTTGCAGCAGAATTTTGGCTTTTTCAGGAAAACTTCACTGAACACAGTGGATGGGACCCACTGGGCTCTGCCCGGCTCCTGGCTGCTACCACCCCTTGCTCTGAACGCAGCCCCGCACACCAGGCCATGGCTGTGCTTGCAGGTGGTGGGATCCTCTTGTCCCATCGTGGCTGTGCCAGGGCTCCCAGCAGGACCTGGGGGCACAATGTGCTCCCCCATCCCACTCCCAGCAGCTGGCAACAACTCCTGGGTCTCCTACCATCCCTTCTGCTCAGCTTGGGCAACCGATGCTTTTATATGGAGCACCACGGTTGCATTTCTAGGTCAGTGGGGTGAATTTTAGCATTGGCCCAAGGATTTTGTTTTCCCTGCATGCCTGTAACCATCCCGGGGAGCTGTGTGGGTACATGGCTGGGAGCTGCCCCTGGCACGTCTCTTGCTCTGGCACAGTAGCAGCTTCCTGCAGCACAGCAGCTGCTGGGCACCCCAGGGGCTGCTGGAGTAGGCTCTCCTTTGCTGTGGTTTGAGCACAGGGAGCTGAGCTGCTGCTTGCTCTGAGCATGCGTCGGGGAGAGCTTCAGCTGGGGTAAGAGTAGTAACATGCAGACCTGGGGACGGGCAATTGAGCAGCGTGGGGAGGGGGGGAAGGTACGAGGAAACCCAGGAGCTGATGAACTCCCCAGCATCTCCTTGAGTTGAAGCTGGGAGCCATGTAGAGCCCTTGGCAGAGGGTCCATGGGAAGGGGGCTGCATCCTGCAGGGCAGGGATGGTGTGTTATACTGGCTGTTGGGGGTGGTTTCCTAGGGCTGACAGCATCATCTGGCCTTGGGGTTTCCATCATGTCTTTCCTCTCCCTAATTACTTCAGTCCTCCAAGGCCTGATATATCTGGTGCTGGGAGCCATCCTGGGATGATGCAGGCAGACCCCATGGCCCGTCTCTCCCCTGCTTCAGAGGACCCTCTGCCTGGTGCCTGGGCTGGAGAGGACCCCTGGGATCAAGGGTGTTGCAGCAGCCCAGTGCTCCCATGCAGGCTGCGGGGAAGGGAGTGGTCACACCAGAGCCAGCTCCATCCTGGTGTAAAATAGGGAGATGAGGTCTTTCCATGTAATGGAAACTGGTGCTCCAGCCTAGAAGGGGACCCAGCATACCCAGACTGCTGGGGGAGCCATCGGGGTCCCATTCTGGCAGTGTGGTGTCTCAGGGGAAGACAGGGTAACCAGAGAGACTTATGTTACCATGAGCCATGTCCCTGTCTGCTGGGGGACATGTGTGGTTTTGCGGGGGCTGGGAAGCTGTGCAGGACACTGGGCACCCACGCAGCTCCCAGGATGCTCAGGAACAGTTGTGGTCCTATGGATGGGGAAAAAGGTGCAGTTTTGGGTACAGGCTCGAGGATGAGGGCCATCCCCCAGCAAGGCAGAAGGTGTCTCTGGGGACTCCCATCTGCCAGGGCTCACCCAGGCCCTGGCTTTCTGCAGGACCCTGATCTACACATGGAGGTTTGGGGCTGGCAGAGCTGCGGAGGAGGCTCTGCAGCAGCACAGGGGCTGCCTGCCCGGCGGCTGCCCGTGAGCCAGCGCAGAGCTGTCAGGCTGCGTGAGCCTGGTGCTTGCGTCCCTCAGCAGCACGACAGACACAAATGGAAGCAGACAGGCCAGCTCGAGCGGTAAAGATCAAACCCTGGGAGCCTGGGGCTGCTGTCAGTGTGAGACAGGGCACTTGGAGCCGTTCTGGGAGCAGCAGCCCCATTGTTTGCCCTGCCTGGAGAAGCCCCTGCTGAAGTGCTGTGTCCCCATATGGCTGCAGCACGGTGCTGCTGGCAGTGTGTGGGCAGGAGCCTGCCGGGGGGCTGCCCACGCTGCCTCCACACCGCAGCGACCACGGCAGGGGCTGGCCATGGCTCAGGACTATGCCACGGGGAGAGGATATGGGGGGTTTGCCTGCCCTGGATTTCAGATCTGGGGGGATGTACAAGCCACTGCTAGGGTGCACTCCTCCTGCTGGGCTCTGCTGATGGGGATCCCCCTGCACCCAGCATCTTCCCAGGGAACACACACTGGCTTCTTCACGGGCTCAGGAAGGCAGAGGGGAAGGCAGCCCTGAAACATGGCCCTGCCGGCAACTGCTGCGGAAAGTTCCCCTCTGTGGGGCCACATGGCTACCTCAGCCCGTGTTGGTGGGTGGAAACTTCAACCATCCGCCCCAGGCTCTTGCTGAGCCGGTGGCCGTGGGAGGATGGTGCCGCTGCGGTGGCACATGGGTCGTGGCTTGCAGGAAGCCGGCTGGCTGCACCCACGCTCCCAGGGAGCGAGGCGGGGGGAGCCCCCTGTGTGGTTGGGGCAGGACAGGCAGCACCTACCAATGCAATTTGAAGGAGCAGAGGCAGATGCCAGTGGCAGCGGGCTGGCACCCCGGGAGCTGCAGGTGCAGACACAGCTTCCTTATCGTCCTCCAGCCCCAAAGAGGTTTGAAGAGAGCCCTGGGATCCACCACAGGCCCCAAACTCCTGGATTTTGCACAACCCGCCTGTTTCCCACCTGGGAAGCTGGCAGACGTTGCCCTGGTGCCCACATCCTGCTGGCCTGGAGGTGGCCCCTTGCAGGCAGCAGCGCTGCTGCCACCAGCACAGAGCAAGAGGGATGAAGGTCCACAGTGCAGTCAGGGAGCAAGGAGAGGCCATGGCTAATTGGGATAATTGCTAAAGCAGGCGAGGGGCTAGTGGGGAGGGAAGCGGTGAACAAGGAGCTGTTGTGCACAGGCAGCCCAGGCACGTGGCCCCAGCTCCAGCCGGCAGCAAAAGCCAAACAAACGGGGACTGTTTGAAGCAAGAGAGGACAAGCAGACAGCAGGACAGAAACCAGACCTCCACTGGGAGAGACCCGGAGCCAAGGGCTTAGCTGGGAGCTGGGTGCTGCGTGGGATCTGTCTGCTCCCCACAAGGACAACATCCCCAGACTGCCACAGCAAAGCCTTCACTGGGGGCAGGATGGTGCCATCCCCGATCCATCTGTGGGGCAGCGGCCAAAGGCGGAGGATGGCAAAGTGCTGGGGATGCTCTGGGCCAGGAAATGGGTAATGGCTCTTCTGCTGCAGCCATCCCTGAGACTGGAAACTTTGAATCACAGCAAAATGGCAGAAAGTCAGCCCCTTGTCCTAAAAAAACCGACAAGTGTCGTTGCTGTACAAGATCTCCATGCGGCTGCGACACAGCGGAAGCTGCGGCATCGCCCAGCGTGACTGTTTGCAATGAAAGCGAAAGCGGTGCCTGGAGGGAGCCTGCTGAGAGGTGGGTGCCAGCAGCTGCTCCGGCCTTGGCCCAGCTTCTTCCTTTGCAGGAAGGAGAAGAGACGTTTGAGGAGGGAAAACCATGGCCATGCATGTGAGCTGCCCAACCAGGTGTCCCCAGCTGGGGTTCTTACAGCCTTTTTTCCAGGTCTCTGCGTGCGAGCGAGTGTTTAGCCTTGGAAGACATCCCAGGCTGTTTGCTGCTGCCTGGCTCTGAGAAGGGAGCTGCAGGTTATGGCCTGTTGGACACAAATCCTGCAGCACTGACCATCCATGGGTGCTGGGCTGAGGTTGGCAACATGTGAATTGCCCTTCCTAAAGTCCCCGTGCAATGGCATGAGGCCAACCCACACTGCCCCCGTCCCCGTGGCACATTGCAGGTGAGGATGCATGAGCACCAAGGGTGTGGAGGGGGACATCTCCTCCATGCTCGCCAGAGGCTCTGCCCAAGTGGGGATTCTGCACGTGGGTAGGCAAGAGCCGGGGCGGGAGATTTTGACACCGGAGGATTGTGTCAACCAAAGTGCCCCGGCTCCATGCTTGCCTCTTTCTTGCTTGCACATTCGTCGGCAGCTCTGTGCATATCCAGCCACTGGCTCCCGGTCCTGCCCCCGCATCGGGACCAGCCCACCCTCAGCCCCAAAGTGCTCAGCTGCTGGCAGGAGACAGGAAGGACTTGCTCCAGGCCAGGAAATCCTTGCTTTCTCCTCCAGCCGGGCCACAGTGGGCAGCCACAATGCACGCTTCCCCCGCGCTGCTGCCAAGCCCTGGCGTGACCCAGGGGCTGGCTGGGCTGGGGAGCCGCAGGGGAGAGGGACGGAGGAGGAGTGTGGGAGGGCGATAAGGAGATCGGCTCCTCTCCTGGTTCCTGCGGCCGCTGCAAGCCCAGGGAGAGGCAGGCAGCAGGCCAGGCGCCAGCTGACTCCTGCGATGCCGGTTCTGATGGTGCCAGCCTGGACACTGGGGTATTTATCCAACTCATTATCCTTGAGGAGTGCAGCATTCCCCTGCCAGGGCAGAGCAGGGCTTAAACTGGAAAGGCTTTGAGATCTGTAGCCACAGCTTGAGCTGTTGTACGTGGATGACATGCAGCGTAGGCTTCGAGGAGTCCAAATGCACCAAGTGTTGCAAGTGCGCTTCTGCAGCACCCTCACCCGTCCCGCAGGCACACGGGTGAAACAGGCAGGTGGATGGGTGCCCAGTGCCCGCACGCACTACACGTGCATGCATGCCCTGGCTGTGCCCAGCACCTGCTGCATTTTACATGTCCCCACAGTGCTCCGGGGCCTGCGGGGTGGCTGAGATGTCACATCAGGAGAGCGCAGCATGTACAGGATGGAGCTGGCAATGGATCATGTCAATCTGCTATCGATACCCTGCTATGGTACTGCTATGAAGACCCAGATCTTTTTTGGATGGATATTGCAGCAATTGTTGAGCCCAGCACTTTCCTTCTGGCTGCATGTCCCATGACTGGGGATGCTCCTACCCCTGCAAGAAGTGCTGGGCTCCAGACCCATCGTTGGCTGCTGGCACTGAGAACACAGCCTCCAGCCCCTTCTGCGGGTCTGACCCCTCATTTTTGGGCTGCTGGGAGACAGTACGGGCTGTAAGCAAGCTCATGGGTCAGTTAAAAAAAAAAAAAAAAAAGGCAAGCGAAGGTTGGCTTTTTCTTCTGTTTCTCCTGTTTTTTCTCAGGCTCCTCAAATCACAGAGGTTGTCTCCTGGGCTGCACGGAGCCAGAGCATCTTTCTGTGGAAGCACTGTGACACTTCATGAGAACCTCCCTCTCCATCACCTCTCCTAGCATAGGACATTGCCTGGGCAGGCACTGAGCTTTTGGTTGGTTTTTTTCTGTTGAATTTGTCTTTTTTCCCTGCAAACAATTGCAGGAAGTTAGGCTGGTTTTAAGCAATAAGTAGCTATGCATTAATTTGGCTTGTTCATTTACTCAAAGGGTGCAGAACTCCAACGTGCGTACCAGCTCCCAGCTCAGCAAATCCCACATGAGGCAACTCCAAAACAGCAGCTTGGGCTTGGATGGAGCAGCTTTTCCATCTGAGGATTCTCCATCATCTATAAACCCTCTAAGGAGCTGCACAAGAGTGCTGGATGTGGCTGTTGGAGCTGAATTTGGAGTCGTATCTTGCTAAGAAATTACATGTTTGAACTTCAAGCTCCAGATTAGGGGTTGCTGCACCTGGATTGGTGGTTACTCTCCTCAGCTGGGGCTGCACTGCTGCAGATCTGCCTCATCGCCTGCACCGGACCGACAAACACCGAACAACTCTGCCGTGCCCAAACTTCCCTTCGTGGCTCTGGCAGGATGGGGAGACAGGTTGCAGGGAATGATGCTTTTCAGTGCTGAAAAGGGCAGATTTAGGCTTTCACCACCTGCATCTCACTCTTGGGGAATAACACTGAATTTGGAGGACTTATTTTCCTCCATATGTGGGGACTGCAGGACTCCCGGGGAGGGGGGCTGGTGCCCATCATCCCCTGCCAGCAGGCAGAGGCGAGCCCTGAGCCACCTCCTGCCCACAGCATGCAGCCTGGTGCTGGGGCTGTCCGTCCTGTCTGTCCAGGGGGACAGAAGGATGATCCTCAGTGCCCAGGGCCCAGAGCTGCACAGATACCTATCTGTCCCACGCTGCGTGCTCTGCAGCCAGTGAGGGATGGTGATGGACCCAGCTCCTGAGGCATCGCCAGAGTAGCCAGGGCAACCGGTCCCAGTGTCTTAACCTCCCCAAGTGTGTTTGTTGGCCATGTGTGATGACAACCTCCCTCTCTCATGGGTGTCCCCCTTCTCAGCTCCCATTACAGACAAACCCACATTTCCAAGGTGCCCTGTTTCTGGAGGACAGACCCCAATGACGCCAGCTGCCCCACATGTTGCAGAGGCTGGGGCTGTATGCATCCCCTGTCCAACAGCAGCACCCACGTGTGTCCACTGGTGCTGCTGCAGGTCAGCACTGAGGCTGATGGGAGCAATGGGAGCACTGGTACGGCCACTCATGAGAGTGCACTGGTGCTTGATGAAGATGGAGGTGTCACCAAAGCTGTCCTCATGGGTGGGACACTTGTAGGGGCACATGGGAATGTGGGTTTCCAGGTTGGAGCTCTGCACAAAGCTCTTCCTGCACTTAGGGCATTTATAGGGTCTCTGTCACAGGGGCCTTTTGGGACAAGGGCTCTCTGTGTCATCCCTGAGGTCTCCAGCAGTCTGGGAGGGGGTGTCCTCATGGTCCCCTGATGTTCCAGAGCCTCCACCTCCTCCTCCTCCATGTTCTTAGCATCTGTCAGAAGAAAAAAAGCTGTAACTTTTTCCATGGACCACCAGCACCTGCCGGAGACCCTGCTCCCACGGGAGTCACCTGTGGCTGGGTCAAAGTACCCCTGAGGAGATGAACAAGCCCCAGGAGGACTCAGAACTTCAGCCTTGGTGGCAGTGCCCTCCCCAGCCTTGGTGCTCAGGAGTTCATCTGTGAGGTGGGAGAGGCGGGTTGAAGCTCCCTGAGGCTGACGTGGGGCTGGTGACCTTTGAGGAGCAAGGGCAGATGCTGCTGGGACCTTGAATTCATCAGCCTTTGGGGACACCTTGGCTTTAGGCAGCAGGCCAAATGACAGGTGCCTGTGGTGGCTGCCCTGGCCTGGTAGGGTCCACAGCAGATGTAGTTGCTCTTGTTCCTTTTCCTTGCCAGAGGACCTGGGTTAACCCAATCCCTACCAGCAGTGCTGGAAGTGTGCTGCTGCGGCCCTCACTGCGGGGCTCGTTCCAGATACATCACTGCTGTGCCCACAGCCAGGAGGAAAGGAGCTATTAAAGACACTGTTGGCCCAAGAACAAATTTGCCATCAGGAAATTGAGGCTGGAAAGGAGCAGGTGGCCCGATCTGGACCAGAAGAGCAGCAGCAGAGGCTGGAAGGGCTTTCCTGGGACAAGGCTGCAACCAGCCCAGCCACTGCAGAGCCAGCACCCGGAGCCTTTGAGGAATGAGACTGTTCAGAAGGTGCCTATGAGATGGGAGCTGACGTAAGGAGATGCTGGGGAGGGACATCAGCTGGCATGGAGGCACTTCAGATTAAAGCTAACACCCTGCTGGGAGAGGTTGTGCAGGGCAGCAGCGTGTGGGATGTAACTACCCCAAAAAGCTCAGAGGTGCTAATGAGGTGATCTTCACTTCAGAGCCCCTTTGGGATCGTGAAGGCACTTAAGGCTGCAGGGTGCTGTTGCAGGGTCTCAGCGTCCCCCAGACTTGAGCTGTGCCCTGGCGTGCAGCCTCGCAGGTCCCTGCAAGTAGAGCCGCTCGTGAACAGGGCTGCGCATGGAAATCTGGAGCAAAACAAGCAAGTCCTGAGGCACTGGGAGGAAGAGAAACTCGCTGCTGGAGAGTGCCACAGCGACATCCCGTGCGCAAGCAGGGACACGCAGTGCAAGGGCAGGCAGGGCTGGGGTTATGGCAGGACACCTGGGAGGATGCTGCCTCTTTTTTTATGCCTGCTTAGCAAAACACAAGAGTTTTTATCTGGGGAGACAGCTCAAGATGGGAAAACCTGGCAGCAGTGAGGCCCAGTGAAGGGACAGACACTGCTAGTGACTCTCCTCTGGGCGACCCAGGTGTGTCCATGCAGGTATTTTGCATCTTCCAAAACCCAAGAGCTGGGTGCTGTGATGCTGGTTATGCACAGTGCATGCTCTGCTGCACCACTACTCTTCAGTCCTCAGTAGGGAAACTGAGGCAGAGAGCTGCACAGGGCCCCTCTCCCAGTGCTAGAGCTGGTCAGAGGTGGGTTTGACCTTCCAGCTTCTCAGAAAAAAATCCCAGGCCTCCCTCTTCTCTTCCCTCCACCCCCTGGGAGGTCACTGAGTCCCTTTACAGGGCAAACCACCCTTTGGGAGCTGCAAGCCCAGCAGGCTCCAGGACAGAGAGACCAGCCACAGAGGGCAGGCAGGGAGATGGGGGCTTGCAGTCAGGGTGCTGGCAGCAGGGTACTCTGACCACTGACTGGGTGCACAGACAGCTCAGCACCCACCAGCATCTGTCCCCCATCACAGGGACAGTGCTGCCAGGACTAGGCAGGGTCTCATCACCCATCGGAGTTCTCCTGCTTGCTCCATGAGTGTCAAGGGCCCAGCCCCCAGCCCAGCATCCCCACTCACCTGGCACCAGGCTGGGCAGGCAGGGCAGTGGTGGGCACCACTGTGAGCAGGATCTGGCTGGCCTGTGCAGCCCCAGCTCCTCAGTGCAGGTAAGAAACATAGTTTTCTGTTGCAATGGCCAGAAGAAAGAGGCTTTTCCCTTTGCGAAGTGCTGCAGGAAACGTAATTCAATCCCAGAAGGATTCGGCTGCAATTTGGGGCACCCTCTGCCCTGTGCCTGCCCCGAGGCTGTGCTGGCCCCATATGCAGCCCTGTCCCAGGCATCCTTGGGGCTCCCAGGAGGGACGGGTTACTGCACAGAACTGCTTGTGAGAAGATGTTGGGGCTCTGCATAAGGCAGTTTTGGGGGTTTGGTGATGGGAGGTGTAACACTGGCTGAGGGCATCACAGAAGTGTCACACAGCAGGGACACAGCTGGAGTAGGGGATCTGTGGTGGTCCTGTCCCACCCCACAGCATGCTCAGCCACCAGCCCAGGAGAGACCATCCAGCTGCAGGACAGGAGCTGTGTCCCACACCCTGGGGACAGGACACCCAGCCGGGCACAGGCTACCAGCAAAACCCACCCTGTCCCCAAGCACCCAAGAAGCAGGGACATCGTGCACTGGAGCTCCTGGTATGGCTGGCTGTGGCCACCCAGCAGTAAGGACCCTCCTGAGAAGCCCAAAGTACTCCAGTCTTCAGCAAAATGCCCATTCAGGACCCACAGGGGACACACAAGAGACACGTGGGTGTCCTGCCCAAGTGCAGGGCAGAGCAGTGAAGCTGTGACGATGCTATGTCCCCACCAAGCCTTGTTTCCGCAGGCCAGGCTAGCCCCAGAGCCCCTCCATGGGCCCATCAGGTACTGGTGAGTGGGACAAGGCAACATCAGGGAACCAAAGCAGCCCTGGCAGCTGGTGATGGTGGGGACAGGGACACTGGCTTTGTGATGGTGGGAGTGTGACAGGATCAGGGCCTCAAGGCAACTGGGCCTAGCCTCTGGGCTGGCTTTTCAGCTGGGATTATTCCAAAAAGCCTCACACGAGAGCAGGAGTGAGGGCTGGGGCTCACACAGGGTCTCTCATCTTGGTTGCAGCTGGAGGGTGCTGAAAACTTGCATCTTTTCTCTTGCAGCTCTTCTCATCCCAGGGTCTGGCACATGTGCCAGCACCCCTCTCCTTGCTCTTACACCAGCTGTGTCCCTGACTCTACTCAGCCTCATGTGTTTCACCGTCCAACGATGCCCTGGGGGCAGGCACAGGGTAACCCCCCCAGACCTATCCTGGACAAGGCTCAATTGGTGGGCACAGGTTCACACCACAGCCAACATCCCACCACAGATCCTCCTGATTTCCAGGCACACACCAGGTCTCTTGGGTCTAGCATGCCTGGTTCACGACCCTCTGGCTGCCTGGGAGCCCAGGAATCAGATGGAGGGATGAGGACCCCAGTGGACACCTGGCATTGGTGTGTCAGGGCTGGAGAGGTGGGACACAGCCCCATGCATGGGGTGTGAGGGACCCCATGGCTGCAGGGACCTGGGTATCCATGGGGGCAAGCAGAGCCTGGCAGGTGGGTCTGGGTTCTGTGAGGGGCTGCAGGTGCCCGTTGTCCCCTGCCCAGTGCTCAGGACCTGTGCATGGTACTCAATGCCCTCTGCCCAAGTGCCTGGTGCTTGGTGTTTGCTGCTTCCTACAGGCCCACGGTGGGAGGTGCCCCCACCCTACTACCCCTGCCACTGCCCAGTACCAGTGCGTGGTGCCAATGCTGGTGCCAGTGCATGGTGCTGGAGCTGAGTGCCCAGCACATGGCACGCAGTGCTGGTGCGAGTGGATGGTGCCTGCACTGTTGTCAATGCCTGGTC
Organism: Scopus umbretta; assembly: GCA_013400535.1. Classification (NCBI taxonomy): domain Eukaryota; kingdom Metazoa; phylum Chordata; class Aves; order Pelecaniformes; family Scopidae; genus Scopus; species Scopus umbretta. The sequence goes on from VZTL01030568.1 coordinate 44,861, forward strand.
CTGGCGGTGGTGACAGTGCATGGTGTGGTGCTGTGTGGTGTCCGGTGCGCACAATGTGGTGCTGGTGTCAGTGCACAATACCAGTGCTCATGCTGGTGTTGGTATCCACTGTCTGGTGCCAGAGCCAGTACCCAGTGGCTGGTACCAGTGGCTAGTTCTGGTGCCTGGCGCGCAATCCTTGGTACCGACGGTCTTGCCTGGTGCCCAGTGTGTCTGTCCCGTGGCCAGTTCCCGTTGCCCAGTGCCCTCTGCCCCACGCCCCTGTCCATGCCCCGTGCCCCTGTCCAGCACTGGGGCCAGTGCCCAGCTCCCCCCTGTCCAGAGCCCCTGCCCCCTGCCCAGTGTCCCTGTCCAGTGCCCAGTGTCCCCTGCCCGGTTACGCTGTTCAGGCCTGGTGCCAGTGGCCAGTGCCTCCTGCCCCGTGCCTGGTACTGGTGCCCGGTTCCTTGTGCCCCCTGCCTGGTGCCAGCGCACCGTGCCGGGGCGGTCGGGGCCGGGC
>VZTL01030568.1:45375-59300 GCA_013400535.1 Scopus umbretta
CCAGCACCCTGCCCACCCCCATGTCTCCCTGCCCAGGTGTCACCCTCTCCTGCCTCCCTTCGCAGCTCTGCCATCAGGGCCACAAGGCCAAAGTGTACAGGTTGCATGTCGGTGTCCTCTGGGGCTGGCAGGGAGGGCAGAGCACAGCTCAGCACCCTGCTCCCAAACCAGTAGGGTCTGCCAGGGGTCCCTTCCCCTGCCATGACAACAACCCCAGCACTGACACCGCCCGCACACTGGGTTGACAGGGTCTCTGTCTCACAGGAGGTGGGCATGCCAGCCAGGCCACGCATGCTGACGATGAGCAGGGAGATGGATCGTGGTGTCAGCCTGGAGAACCCCTACGCCAGCGTCAACATCCCACGGGACCAGTTCCAGCAAAGCTTCATCACTCGCTACCTGAAGGACGAGCCCACAGTCATTGCCAACCCTGCAGCCGTGCCCACCTGCGGTACGGAGGAGCAGGCGGACCCCGCCAGCAGCTGGAACACTCCGACCATTTCCACAGAGAAATCCTGGTCCCGTCCCTACAACCCTTATGCCAGCCTGAGGATGACCAATGGGGAATCGGCCAGCTCCTTCTACACTGTCACCCTGGACAAGCCACTCAAGGGCCAAGAGCGGGAGGCCAGCGGGGGATGCAGCTACTGCAAGTGCTGCCCCTGCTGCAGAAAGTGCTGCTGTGTCATCTCCTAATTGCTCTCGCTGCACCCACGGGATGTGCTGACCATGGGATGGGGCCAGGTGGCACCATGAGGATGTGGCTGCCTGGCCTGGAGACCCTGGGGAGCTGCCCCGGTGCCTGGCAAAGCTGGCAGCTGGGAGGTGGCACTAGTTGGACTCTGCCATCGCTTTTTACCCTTGAACTCTGCAGCCAGATATGCTGGTGATGGGCACCTGCCAGGTCCTGAGAGCTCAGTGTGGGGCATGGGGGAGAAGGACAGGTGCCCGCTGCCCCACTGAGGCCAGGGAGCCTTGAGGATGATGTATGCCAACACAGATGCCACCAAGAAGTGCCTACAGTGGGGATGGGGCAGCACTTTGAGCCTGCAATCCAGTACACTGACCCTGCCAGTCTGCCTTTGCTGGGAAACCTCCAGCTCTGGGAAAGGTGCCGGCATTGCCTGCCTGCCAGAGGCTAGGTTTGGATGATGGCAGCCCTGTGTGCATAGCAGAAAAGGGCATCGTCATTGCTATCTTGGATTGGTGGAGAGGAGCCGGGGACATGCCTCCAGCCAGGATGGGGACCCACCTCCCCAAAACTGAATGGTCCCCCCACTCACAAGGATCACGGGGATGCTGCAGTGTCCTGTGCCAAGCTGGAGCTGGGTACCACTCCTTGCCACACTGCCCATGGGACAGAGGGAAGGAGGCAGGAAGGACAGGCAGACAAAGCATGGCAGAGTGCTGGGCAACGTGCCAGGGCAGCACCTGATGGCACAGCATGGGTACGGGCTTTAATGTCCCAGTGCCAGGAAATCCCTGGTCCCATTTTGTTCCTCCTGCCAGGCTTGTGAGGCACTAGGCACAGCCCCTTGCCCCATCCACATCCATCTTGGGGCTCCACACCACGTTGGAGCCCAGTCCAGTGCGGAGGGTTGGCCCAGCTCCAGCAGCAGGGTAGCACTGGGGCACCCCGTCTGGGATGCAGATCCCCATCATCCACCTTCTGCAACCCTCTGGGCATCGAGGGAGGCGAGTGAGAAGTCTGCTGGTCTCTTTGCAGTGTGCTGGGGTGGCTCCAGGCTGGGGTTTTGGCTGGGGCTAGCGCCGCGGACCTGGAACAAGCCTGCTGTTGTGTTGGTGTCCCACAGGCAGCCGTGCTGCCAGGCAGCAGCTGCGTAAGCACGGTGACTGCTGCAGGAACTGCCTGGTCTGCAGGGGTGAGGACTTGGAAAGAGCATATGTGTTAGCAGATGACTTCAGGGTGCTGCAAATAAAATTGTAGCCGTTTCCTCCCCTGCCAAGGTATGCCTCTTCCCTCTGCCCTGGGTTTTCCAGGATTCCCGTGTTACTTCTTGCTTATCCTGGTGGGTTGTGTAAGAGCAATGTGGGGAGCACACAGTCCTCTCCTCTCCCCTCAAAACCAAGCTTAACTGTTGCACTGCTGTCTTGTGGCAGCAGCAGAGGCACGCCGAGCTCTTCAGCTTGCTGCTGCCTGCTGCCCTGCTGCCAGCCTGGGCCCAATGCTCCCCTCGCCCAGGCATTTCCAGTACAGCCTGCTCCTGCCTGCCTGGGGACGCTGGCTCATGCTCAGTATGACACTGCCAAGCTGGATGGCTGTCCTGTCTTTTGGAAAGAGAGAGCCTGGCTTTGGAGGGGGCTGGGAAAGGGGCTAGCTGTGCAGGCTTTGTGGCCCTGCCCTAGCTGGCTGCACCCCCTCTGGGAGCCTACCAGCACTGGGAGCTCACCACTGACTGGAAGCCCACCACCACTGAGACCCCACCACGCCTGGGAACTTCTGGACTGGGGTAGCAGTTGTCTTGGCAGAGGTGCAGGGCAGAGCCCTGCCAGTTTCCGCCCCCCACCCTGACCCCTCTGCCTGGCCGAGGTCCCATGTTGGTGGGTGGCCGGGTGGGTGTGCAGCTTGCAGGAGGAGGTTTGCAGGGACACAGCCCCATGCTGCCTGCCCTGCACAAGGAGAGCTCTTGTTCACCCTGCCTGGACCGCGAGCAGTGCTGGCATGGGGACAGGTAGATCCACGCCTTGTTTGCTTTCGTGGCCCTGACGCCAGCCCTGCCCTGCTGCAGAGCCCACCCGCTGTGTTGCTGGGCAGGGACATAGCGTCACCATGTTGGCTTGACTGAAACCCACATCCTGCGGAGGCTGCTTGGTGCCCTAGGGGTCTGACATGCTCTGCAGGGACAAATATGATCTGGGGAGGTAAAACTGTCCCCGAGGGCTGTGTGGCACCTTCGGCAGAGCCCTGGGGCTAGTGGGGCTGGCATCAGCAGGAGGGCTGAGGGGTGACAGATGTGCTGGCCTGGCCCAGGCAGGGCACTGGCAGGGTGCAGCATCTGCCAGCAGTGCTGTGTGTCATCGCTGCCCTTCACTCTGCCTAACCTTGGGGCAGTGGCAAACAAGGTGGGAGAGGCCAGGCAGAGTGCTGCCTGCCAGATATCAGGGCAATGATTAAGCTGGAGGCAGCAGGAAAGCTGGGAGTCTGAGCAGAGGAGGGCACGGGATGCTGCACCAGACCTCGACAGGGCTCTGGGTGACACAGGCAGCTGCATGCAGGGTCTTATGGGTGCTACCTGGGGGCATTTCATCTTCAAATGGTGCTCAGGGATGCGAGGGTTTTGCTGGGTGATTGCTACCTCCTGCGTCTGGAGTGTGCGTGGCTCTGGCTCATCTTGATCAGACCTTTGCACTCCCCTAAGGGTGCCACTCCCTGGCCCGCTGTGCCAAAGGTCCCTGCGGCTCTCAGGGATGAGTCCTGGGAACAGGAAAAGACATTTTCCACCCCTGGATGATGCTGCTTATTGCAGATATGCCTTCCCTGTGCCCAGATTTGTGTGTTTTGGTAGGGCTCACAGACCCCAGCAGGGGCTGAAGGCTGGTTTCAGGCAGCATGCCTCTCGGTGTCACCCTGCACAGCTTGGCAGATGCACAGCCCATGTTACCAAGGGCTTCTCCCGCCCCAAGTCCTGCCTGCAGGGTGCCGGGTGGGTGAGCTGGGTACACAGCCCTGCACCAGTGGCTTGCATGCAACGGGCAGAAGTGGCCAAGGGCAGCTGGGCACAACAGCTCTATGGGACGCAGCTCTGCTGGCATCTGGGAGCATGACACAAAAGCTGATGGGCAGGGAATGGGCAGGGGATGGAGTGGGTAGGAGGGTAGGACGGCAGGCAGGGTGCGCATGTGTGTGCACGTCTGCAAGGAGAAGCTACCAAGGTGGGGGGGTCACTGCCCCTGGGCAGTGCCAGGGCTATATCTGGGCCAGGGCTATTTCTGGTTGTGCACGGAGCCAATCTCATCCCTCCCACCCATATAGTCTTTTTGGACAGAGCTTCCTATGGCCCAAAGGGACTGATGCTTGCCTGCTCTGTACCTTGCCCTGCGGCAGGTAAGCCAGGCCACCACAGTGCTTTGGGTGGAAGAATGACTTCCTGCCAGCTTTGGGACATGCCCAGACATCCCCAGGCATCCAGCTGCCTGCACATCCCTGGGAACACGCCCTTCGAGGGAGCACACTGTACCCATCGGGGAGCCAGCTCTGCCCTGGCTGCTGGCATCCAGGGTGCTGCCACCCACCCCACAGGCATGCAGGGTGGTACCCTGAGATGTCAGGGCACAGTGGGAAGCCCACGCAGCTGGTTCCTGATCCGTGCAGGGCATGCAGCCCTTGCCCCCACCTCAGCCAGTGGGTTTGGCCAAAACAGAGGTGCCCAACATAGGCCCATCCCAAGCCAGCTGCCCTGCCATCCCTTGCCTGTTGCCAGCCTGGCAAGGGGAGGGCAAAGCCCTGCCATGGGGTGTCATCCCTGTGCTTGGGGATCCATGGATGTACACACACCCCATGTGTGCTGCCTGGGGAAACCTATGACAAAGGATGTATTCAGGATCCTGAGTCAGGATATGGCCACTGCACCCCGAAGGTTTTGTGCTGCTGGCTCTGCTGCCTTGCTCTGCTGCCTTCCTCCCAAGACCCCATGAAGGGGTCAAGTTTTTCTGCAGAGCTCTGCGACCCTATGAGGGTCTCAGTCTCTAAACCCCCCAATCCTTGCTGCTGAGGAGTGCTGGAAACATGGCCCTAGGGCTGCTCAAATGTTTGTTAAGCAGACAGCACAGGAGAGCACTGCCTGCCTGCCTGCATTGCTGCCTGCTCCTGCCTGGAGCAGGAGCTGCTGCCCTCTCCTGCTCCCACGCAGAAGTGCTGGGTGTCCTGGCAGCCCCTGCCTTGGCTCCAGGATGTGCTTTTCTCCTCCAGGATCCTGGGTCCAGGATCTGACCCTCTTCCTCACCCCCCGTTTTAAATCTTCCCCTGCTCGGAGCACCCTCCATGCAGAGGCTGCAGCATTGCTGCTGGACCAAGGGCTATGTAGGGGCTGACAGCTGTGGGGACTGAACCTGCCACCACGCTGGTGCTGTCACCTCCTCTGGGTCATGCATCAGCATGAACCTTGCAGCTGTCACTGATGGGTGCTGGGCAATCCCCAGCCTGGTGATGAGCATCATTCCTGACAGAGTGGAGGGTAACTCAGCCCCCAACGTGAGAGTCTGCAGTCCCAGCTGGAAGAGCAGGTGCAGGTCACAGATGTGTCTGTAGCAGTGGTCATGCCTGGGCACCAGACAAGGAGCAACAACCCACATGTGTGCAATGCCAGCTCGGACCAGGCTAAAGACTTGGTGTCCCTGTGCCAGCCCCAGCCTCTTCACCTCCACGAGCCTGAAGCCTTACTGAGCCCTCCCGCTCTGGTTGCAGCTGTCCCTGCAGCCCAGACCGCCTGGGGATGTCTGGGCTGGAGTGCAATGGGGTGTCCCTGCTGGCCAACATCTGTCCAGATATTCCTGACCATGGAGGGTGGCCAAGGATGTGGAAGATTCTGCCACTGCTGCCCAGGTACAGCCAATGTCCAAGCCCGCTCCACCCACAGTGAAGCCCAGAGCTCCTTGGCCTCACGTGGACAGTTTCTCCTGCTAATGAAGCAGAGACGGATCGTTAATGACTGCTCCCAGGGCTTAGATTTCAGAGGTCTTTGTTATCTGGGTGCTTGTAAGCCAATATCCCAGGCTTGGCTTCCTGGCAGCAGATCCGATAGCATGCCTGTCCCTGAAAGGTGAGCCCCTTCCCACTGCCACAGTGTCCAGGAGCTGCCAGGACCTGGTTGGGGAGCTGCTGGCGGCTCAGGGCCCCATGCTCCACATGGGACTGCTGTGGGCCCCTGGGATGGTGCAGCCCTTCTGCCACCTCTCCTGAGGGCCTGGGGGGAGCATCTCAGGACAGGTAAGGATGGGGGACAGGGTAGGAGGGGAAGGGAGGGATGCCTGTGTATATCAAAATGCTTGAGGTCACCCATAGAAAGGGAGTGGCGTCTTAGTGGCCTCCAGGAGAGGTTTGCAAATATGCTGGTTGGTACCAGACCACCCTTAAGATGAGGCTGGACCTCTCAACTGCGCCCTGTCAGCCTACGTGACTGTCCCTTGCTGCTGGCAGCTGTGCCACGGTGTCCTGGCACAGCCTGGGGCAGACGAGGAGCAGGGCTGTGGCACTGCGTGGTCCTCTGGGTGCTGCACCCCTGCCAGCCTGGCTGACACGCTCCTGCCCACTCCATATTCCCCACCAACACAGAGCCCAGGCAGGCTGCTGAGGTCCAACCAGCCCCAATCCCCGACGAGACATAAGGGAGCTGGCAGAGCTCCCAGCAGAGATGCAGCAGTGGCACCAAGGAAAATGCATTCCCCCTTGGATGTAGGCAGAGCCATCTGTAGTGGCAAGGTCCTGCTTTTCTAGGCAGGGCTGTACAATGGGGCAGGCAGGCACCAGACGGGGATGTTGGGCAGGGAGCCTGATGCCCCTGGGAACCCACCATGTGGGGCTGGTCCCCATATCTCCCATGCATCAGGTGCACTTAGAGGTGGCATCCCACACCTTGGCTGTGGGTCTGATGGCTCTTCTCGCCCTCCCTTCCCCAGCATGTCCCAGGCCAGCAGCAGCCCCCAGGCAGAGGATGCAGGGCCGTGTGTCCAGACACACTCACGCACTCTGAGCAGGGGGAGCCAGCGGGTTGAGTGCATCATCTGCTACTCCTCCTATGACCTGTGCAGCCGGCTGCCACGCCGGCTCTACTGCGGCCATACCTTCTGCCAAGCCTGCCTGAAACGCCTTGACGCTGTCGCCAACGAGCAGCACTGGATCCCCTGCCCGCAGTGCCGCCAAAATACGCCCACGCCACGTGGCGGCATCGCCATGCTCGACCTCGACTTGGCCACATTCCTCGCTGTCAAGACTGACAAGGAGCATCCCCGGGTGGCCAGCAGGTCCCAGCCCGACTCAGCCACCAAGGGCTTGTGCAAAGAGAAGGCGGTCACCCAGCAGCCAGCGGGACTGTGCCAAGATGCGGTGCCCCCAGCGCTGTTCCCCCGACGTAGCTGCTGCCAGTCATGCCTGTGCTGTGGGGTGACGGCGACCTTCGAGAGCTGAGTGGGAGGAGGGGGCTGCCAGAGGTGCATGGGCAACTGAGCTCCTTGACTACAATCTGGGACCATTTCTGGGGACCCCAGCCATGCCCCAGACCCACATAATGACAGCAGCTGTGCTGGCAGCCGGGGAAGGGCTCACTGTCCATCCTGCCAGGATTTGGGTTGCAACAGGGGGGATGAGGATGCCCCCACCCCTTCATCCTGCCTACCTGCCCCTCTGACAACTCAGAAACCTGGTCTAGCCATCATGGATGTGCCCTGGTCCCTGGCCCAGGGCCTGCTCACGCCCAGCTTCTCCATGCACATGGCTTTGCAGCAGGGACATGTCCACCGAGCATCTCCCAGACAGGGGACACAGGAACTTGGCACAGCTCAGCAATACAGTGATGCTCTGGAGAGTGTGTCCAGCACCATGAAAGCTTCATACCTATTAAATAACTCTCTGTTGGCCTTGCTGAGCTGCATGTCTTGGTCATATTTGTTGGTAAGCCTCGAGCTAGCCCGGGGCAAGCCCTGCCTGTGGTGGGGGCATGACGGGGAGAAGTGACCTGCCCTGACAGATTGCTGTCCTTTAAGCATTTGCTCTGTTGGCCATTTGCATAAGAAATTTGGGCACTGGGGTAGCTGGACAGTTGAAACTGAGGACGACAGAGCCCACAGGAGCTCCTGCTTGGCCTTGTGTTCCATGGCTTGTGTCAGGTTTGGTTTTCATGTCTGACCCTCTCCCCACCTCCCTTGCCTGCATACCTGCATGCAGCCTGTACAGAAGCCCCTCCACTGTTTTTCCAGGTTGTATCTTTGCATGGCTTTCCCTGCCTGACTTTAAACTGGTGTGCAAGGAGAGAGCCCAAACAGCCAGGTGTGGGTTTATTTAGCCAAATGGGGAGGACTGGGGTGCACCATGGTGATACTAATACACTTCTTGGGCAGGGCTGAGGCTTGCATGGGCAGCTCTTGTGTCCCTTCCTCAGAGCCCATTTTTTGCATCCATTTTCCATGTAGTTTATGAGCTCTTGCAATATCCCAGCATCAGGCACCACAGGCTTCCCCTCAGGGCTCAGCAGGGGACCCCAGCCTGCGCCTCCGTGGGGCCAGCAGTGATCTTGTGCCCCCTGGGCAGGCCTGGTGCTTGGAGGTCACCTGTACTTGGTTTCAGGGCTGCAGCCAGAGTAGTCCAGCTGCCTACCCCATGCACAGCACCCATGCCTTGCACAGGATACACACCATGCACAGCACCCACACCATGCAAAGTGCCCATGCATGGTTCTGCCACTTGGTGTCACCTACCATAAAGAAGTCAGAGCTGAAATGTTCCCAGCAGACCCCAACCTGGGGAGCTCCAGCCATGCAAGCAGTGCCACCAGGGATGCCCCAGGGCAGAGAGGCCCAGGAGGGACAGCAGAAGCGTAGTGTGGTTCAGGGACTACATGGTGTGGGCATCTGCCTGCCTCCGATCTTTAATTACAAGGAAACATGTAATAAATTAAAGCCTTCAAGGACAGGATAAAAGCTACAAAGAGTCTTAAAGCACCTTACTCTCTATCTTCATTTCTCCCCACATACTCCATGATGGGTGACGGGAAGAGTCTGGGAAGGGCCCATCCCTACCCTGCGTACGGCTCCATACAAAGGTGCCAGCAGGACTTTGTGCTCAGCCCAGCACCTTGGATCTCAGCTTTCCAATGGTGGAGGGTGACAAAGACCCATGGCTCCCTGTCCCTAGCCCCAGGTTCCTCGCCTCTGTGCTCCCACCCCTGCTCCACTGCATCCCCCCAGCACCAGAACCAAGCTGTGAAGTTTGGCCCTTGCAGTGCTCCTCTTCTCATGTCCCTGCTGCTCCCAGCCAGTGGCTGGTTTCTGAAGGAGCTAATCTGCCCCTCCATCACTTTGTTGTGGGAATGGTCTTGGCACACTGGCTGGGCACCCTGATTTACACCCCTTGGCCACAGCAGGGCTGGTGTTGAGCCCTTTGCCTTGGGGAACTCCTCTGTCAGTCAGCACAGGTCCCCTAAGCTGTCCTTGCAGAGCGGATGCTTGGAGTAGCCTGTCCTAGTGCTGGTCCTGGGGCCATGCTGTGCTGTTCCATATGGAGCCCAAAACCACAGCAGAAGGCATTGCAGCAGGGGAGCAGAGCACTGGTGAGCACAGCCTGGCTGGGGATGGAGACCTGGGCTCTTCCTGCAGAGTGCTGGGTCCCCCCTTCCAGAGAAGGGGGCAGTGACAGGGATCCACACTCTACTGAGCACTGGCAGCATGCGTGAAGAGACTGGTGGCTCTGCTGGGGTTCAGGACCCCAAAGGGGCACCAGCCTGCAATTGCAGTGGGGTGCAGACAATACATGCAAAACAGGAGCGGGGCCAGGCACAACCAGCACCAGCCCTGTGCTTGGCTGGTGTCCCTGTCAGGCAGGACACTGGGGACATCTCTCTTGCCACATGCCATGGGGGTGTGCAGCAGGCTGGCAGTGAGGGACTGGTGGAGGAGCTGAGATGGGTTTGCAGCCTCCTGGGTTCTCTGAGCACAAAAGCTGGAAATGGCCTTGCTTTTAGTATTTTTTTTTCTCTCCAATGAATTTTGCACTTCTCACCTGATCCCAGGTAGCTGCAGGCAGTGGGCAATGCAACCCCTGGGGAGGAAGAGCATTTTGGGACAGGGCTCCCTAAAAATTCAAGTACCCATATAGCCTGCAGCTGCTGGCAGGATGAGCTGGTGCTGCAGCTCTGTGTGGCTGCGGGTTTGTGCCCTGCTTCAGGGTTGGAGGAGGCCTCTGAATTATTTCCAGATGGGGATTAATACAGCAAAATGAGTTTGCTGCAGGATAGATAAACAAACCAAAGCTCCTCTGGATGCTATTAATAAACTGCCTGCCTGCTGCTTCTGCCCCAGATTTGGGAACATCCTGGTGCTGGCCTGGGGCATGGGCATGCACTGCCCTGCTGCCCTTCCAGACCTTTAGCTGTGGGACAGAGGTGCCAGGGATTCCTCTTGGGACTGTGACCACTGGGGTCCCAAATGAGACAGGAGCTGCAAGGGTATGGAATGGAGAACAGTGTCTCCACTCCAGGCCCCCGTGCCAGGCTGTGGGTGGGGTGAGGTGCTATCAGCTGTGTCCCCTGGTCCCTCAGTGCCCACTGAGCTCTGCCAGGGATGGTGGGTGCTGGGAGGTGATACCTTTCCTCTCCAGCCTTCTGCTGCAGGGCTTCAGACAGCTTTGAAACCAGAGCAGGTGTAAACAGGGTGGAGGCAGACTTTGAACCCTCTTGAACTGGTGCTGCCGTGCTGGGATGAGGGTAAACAAGTTTTGGGCGGCTGCAGCCTAGCGAGCTCACCTTTCCCATGCCTCATGTGGGGGCTCCTGGGTGCCCCCCAGTGTGCATGCAGATGTGTGATCCTGCTGGGGGGAGGAGGGTGGCCCATGGGACTTACATTCCAACACTCCTCGTTTTGGCATGTCTTGTGGTCTCCTGCCAGGGGCAAACAGAGCCTGGCCAAGGGCAGGGCTCAGTGGGGTGGCCCATGGCTCCCAGCAGAGCACCCCATTGAGGACTTCTGGGCATGGTGGGCCAGAACAGAAGATAGGGTTAGACTTGCTGATGACATGATTTAAGCTTTGTCCCACCCCAGCCAGCTACAGGGGTCCTGGGTCCATACACTCCTCTGTATGTGGCTGGTGAGGCAGCACACGCATGGGAAGTGCCCTGTGGGGAGGGAGGATGGAAGCCAAGAGATGGGTCTGGTTTTGCTTTTTTCCGGCTCTCCAGCCTGCAGCGTTCACAATAAGTTAATCCCAGGCTGCAGAGAGCTGGCTGCTTACCTGGCTGGAGTAGTGCCTGGCAGAGGGAGGGACGAGGGCACGGCTCCGCACCTTGCCAGGGCAGGCATCACTGCAAAAATATTTGCTGAGAAAAGTGCAGCTCCACCCCAAGGAAAACTGGGGCCAGGAGTGCAGTCTGCTCTGCATTTGCAGACGGGGTGGCGAGCAGGGGAATGCGTGTAGCTGCAGGGAGCCGAGCACGTCCACCCGCTCCCCTTGCAGCCAGGCACTGCCTTGCACCTTCTCTTGGCACCATTGGGCTCACCCAGGGGTGCCAGGCAGGGACGGGTGGCTGGACAAGGCGACAGGCACTACGGGTCCTGTCCGTGGGGAAATCCTGACACTGGAGGTCGAGGAGCCTTCGCCGCCTTGGTGGGCAGCCATGGGCTGCTGGAAGGGCCTCAGCACCGTACTGGCCTGCCTGCTTCTCCTGCGCCCACTGCCCTCACCGGCCTGCCCTGCTGCCTGCCGCTGTTCTACAGGGGAGGCGGACTGCAGCAAGCATGCCCTCCGCGAGGTGCCGCAGAGCCTGTCGGCCAACACCAGCGCCCTGTGGCTGGGCTACAACTTCATCACCGTGCTGGGGCCACACTCCTTCCCGCCCCTACCGGGGCTGCTGCTACTCAGCTTGCCCCACAACTGCCTGGGGCTGATCCACAGCCAGGCACTGGTGGGGCTTGGGGCGCTGCAGGAGCTGGACCTCAGCAACAACTGCTTAACTGTGCTGACCCCCAAAACCTTCCTGCCCCTCACCAGCCTGGCCACGCTTGACCTGAGCAGCAACAGGCTGGGCGAGCTCGAGCCTGGGGTGCTGCACGACCTGCCCCAGCTCCGAGCCCTCCTCCTGCAGGACAACCCCTGGGTGTGCAGCTGCGGCATCCTGCCCCTCTGGCGCTGGCTCAGCCACAACAGGGAAAAAGTGCAAGGTGAGTGCCCGGAGGACCGTGTCCCCAAGCCCCCCACACTCTTCACGCTGATTCATCACCCCATTGGGGCTGAGGCAGGGCCCAGCACCCTGGCTGCCAGCCAGCCATGGGCTTGTGTAGTTGGTGCCTGTGGGGTTATGGTGAAGTTCCCCACGACCTGTCCCCCGGCCATGGCAGCTCTTGTGTTCTCTTGGGTGGATGCATCCCTGGATACGGTCCCTGGTACCCACTCTTGGTCACCAGCAGGTATTGCCTGGAGAGGAGGGATGGGCAACTGGGGACCCAGTGCTGTTCCCAGCAGTGCCACCAGTCCTATCATGGTGAGAGCAGGGTGAGCTAGGCAATGGGCACCTGAGAGAACAAGATGAGCCTGTATGTCAGGGTGGGCATCACCACTGACTCGGCCAGGACCCAGTGCCTTCATGAATATGGGTCTGATCCTGCATTTCTTATCCTGTGAACCTCGGTGAGAGATGGCTCTGCCAGCAAGGTCTCTCCCTCTGCTGCCACCCACTCCTGCTTGCTTCCAGTTTGGGTGCATGCCTGTCATTGGTAGTGGCTGGGACCTTCTGTGGCATCTCCAGGCTGGCTGCACACTGGTCCCCACATCTGTCCCCTGGGAACCAGGCCCACCACCTTGCCTGCCCCATCTACTGTGCTGCTCCATCCTATCCTGCCCCAAACCCATTTTCCAGTGCCCTCCATCACTGTGCCCACCTCCCCATCCTGTCCCACTCCCCAGGGTCCAAGACATAGATGAGCCCTGAACTCTCACTGCTACCCTTCTTTGTACCATGCCCTGGGTTATCTTGGTCAACCTGACCCCTGTCCTCCTGCCCTGGTCCCATCTGTCCCATACAGACCTGACATCGACCTGCCATCCCCTCTGTCCTTGACACCTGCCTTGTCCCAGCTGCCCAGTGTGCCCATCAGCACTGCTTTTCTTTTCCAGAGAAGAGTTTGCTACAGTGCAAAGTCCCAGAGCAGCTGAGCAACTATCCGATCATGGCCTTTGGGAATGAGTCCTTCAGGCAATGCCAGGAGACCTCACTGTCTGGCCAGCACTACATCATCTTCTTGATCATTGGACCATTCTCCTTCGTGGCGAGCATCTTCTTCTGCACCATCATGGGTTCCATCATAGTTGTTTACCACAACCTGCGCAGGGAATCCCACTTCCGGAGGAAACCCCGCACCTCTAGGGGCTGCTGGGGCAGGGTGACCAGGCTTTAGCCCCATGCAGGCTGTGGTCCATGCCCTTCTTCAGGTCTGCACCCTGCTCTTGCAAACATTTCCCTGCGGACCAGTGAGAGGATGCTCTGTTCGGCGAAATATTCCTCCTCCCAGAGTCCCCCAAGATGATGCCAAGCTCCCTTTGCTCCACTGCTGGGGGGAGCAGCCTCCAGCTCAGCCCCCTTGCAGGGCACGGTCTGACTGCAGCTGCTCTCAGTGCTTTGGGGGGAAAGGTGATCCTTCTCCTCCAGCTCACCCTGCCCTTCCCCTTCTGCTGTCCAGGGGCCTCAGTGTGCATTTCAGGATCCACTGTATGCCTCTGTGTGCCATTTGGTGCATCCTAGGAGCCCCTGTGTGCATCTCAGGACACACCATATTCCTCTGGGTGCATTTCAGTGAACCCCAGGAGTCTCCATTTGCCTTTTGGTGCGGCCCAGGAGCCTCTGCATGCCTTTCAATTTACCCCAAAGCCCTCCTTGGGCCTTTTCGTGTCCCCAGCACTCCCCATCTGCCATTCAGTGACCCTGGCAGCTTCAGCGTGCCTTTCTGTGCCCTCAAGACCTCTTGGCTCAGCTTTTCGTGCATCCAAATGCCATCCATTTGGCTTTTTGTGTCCTGACATGCATTGGTTTGCCTTTTGGTGTGCCCCAGAGCTCTTTACATGCCTTTTGGTGTACCTGAAGATCTCTGGATGCTTTTGGAGCACTCCAGAGCCTCCATGGGACTTTCAGAAAGCGCCAGACCCCTCTGTGTGCTTCCTAAGGACAGGGCAGGTTGCAAAATGTTTCTTTTGATTTTCTTTTTTTTTT
>VZTL01030570.1:0-17185 GCA_013400535.1 Scopus umbretta
TCCAACCCAAAGCATTCTATTATATGACAGAAAGAAATACAACAGGACAACCACAATTTTGCTTAGGTTATACTGTGTAGACCCTATCAAAATTCACAGGAACTACAGCTAGAAAGCTGGAAGCAAGTCTATTCACACCTTGTTCCTCTCCACTCCTAGAGATCTCATATCCAGTTCAGTAATTCAGGTTAAGTATCAGTGAAAACTGATGAACATTTGTTACAATACAGTTCAAAATTATGGGATTCCAAGAGATTTGCTACACCCATTGCCATATGAAAAAATCACTTCACGGTGTTTCTTGTTGACCAGTTCTTTTTGTGTTTTGTGTGCAATATGATTCCACCTATCAGGGAACCACAGAGTGAGAAGTCGTAACACCAATACAAAACACACAATCCTACAGCTTTAAAGCCCAGTTTACTTCCATTTCTGTTAAGGTGTATAATTGTGTCACCAGCTTAGCTGTTTTTCTCTGCTCCCCACTACTGCCCCACCTCCTCAGCACTTTTTTTTTTTTAATCCAAGAAAATTAAAACAGACTTAAAGCAACATTAAGGGCAAACATTTAAATATGCAGAGGTCAAGAAAATAAAAAGTTAGGATTCCCAGAGCAATATTAATTTTACCACACTGTACACACTTTATATAATTGTATGCATGTATTACTACTAAGAGCAATGTTCCATAACATAAATCACTCAGCATAGCCAAGTAATTGTTACTATGGGAACCTTTATATTTTTTAATTTGCCTTACTTTTTATATCTATATTGTTCAACTGTTGCATTAGAAGGATTTAAATTTTTGCATTTGCTTTTTGTTATAATTTTACAATATACAATAACTTACTCCAATACACTCCACTGTTGGGATGGCTGAATACAGAGAACTGGAAATGTTGGGATTTTTTATTAGATAAGGTAAAGTTTAAGAGATTTCACATGTTCTCAGTGGCAGGTAACTGGAAAATAGGAGTGAATTATCAATGAAAATTTGGGGCATTTCTGTCCAAATTTATAGAATTTCCATAAAATTTAGAAGAGTTTCAGAAACTCGTCTAAAGTTAAAAAAAATAAAAATCAGAATGTGTGTTCTAAATTTCAGCAATAAAAGCACCTCAAAGGTAAAAGTTTGGAGATACGAGGGATTCAAATTCCCATTTAGCCATCAAAAGCCAAATACTTCAGTGTAGAAAGGGGATGTAAAATGCTACTAGCGCATGCAAAATAAGCAACTACTCTTTTTATGACAGAATACTGTACAGAATTTGCAGAAAGAAGGCCCAGATTCAACTAGTTACAAAATGCTCTGAAAAGCAACAACAAAAAAAATGAAAATCATCAAACCAAGTGCCAGCCCAGTCATATATGTAGGAAGTTAAAATTGTATCACTGGGGTATGTCTGATAGCAAAGCACAAATTCACAATACACACATTGTATACACACATTTCTTACAGAAAGGAAAGAAAAAGGAATTATTATCTGTGGGAGTCCAATGATTAAGTCCATAATACTTACAAATACCCCTTCCAATAACTAGGCTACCCTGCTTATAGATCTTAAGCTGGTACTATGGACGGCTTCTAATTTTTTAAGCAGTTACTGAACATATTGCTGAGATGCAAAAGCCAAACCTGCAGAGGACTAGGCTTTCATACAACGTGAAATGAGTTAAGATCACTTAGCTTTACAACTGACATAAGCTGACCCATTTTACTTCTCACCACAACGCCTGTTTTTTGCCTCTGTTGCTCATGTAGTAACTGCGTATCCACAATACAAAGTTTGATGAAAGCAATAGTAACAGCATTCAGCAGCATGTTTCCCTTCCTAGCACCGCTTGCAGTTTTCTGGAGACGTCTGAAAACATAGGTAAGTCTATCATCTCCCACACTTCAGAGAAATGATCGCAGGCGGTCTTTACAATGTCTGTTAGCTAAAGTCATCACGCTGACAGTGCAAGTGTGATGGCCCCCGGGTCTTCTCAGCTGGACTGTTGCAGTGGTGCTCACTGGGGTTATGATGGAAGCTGGCTCACCGCCTCTACATTGTTCTTACTCTTCAGAAGGGAAGCAGGCATTAGACATACTCCAAAAAAAAAAAAAAATTAAAAGCTCTTTTCTGCAGGTGCACTTTTTTCCCCCTCTCTCTTCATAAACTTTGTCCTGCTTCCCTTGCCCACTTGTTCAAGACTGACATTCGGCCAAAGTAAATGGCTCACTGTAAGAGCATTTATGCTTCTCACTTGCCTACTCACTATCCAGCAAGAATATATTATGCAATATATTATGACCTACAAATGCAAAACTAAATTGTGATTTTACAAAATACTCCAGATATTGAAAATGCAACTGAGCCTCACAGTTCCTGCACAGTTCCTTCCCTTAGAAGGCCTCCATCTATCTTGCATGGCTCTGTATTGCTCTCTTCCCAGTTCACCAGTAAAAATCCATAATTAATTTAAAGTTTCAGACAGTAACACCTACATAAAGAACAGGGAACCAAACACATGCCCTTCTCATTTTCCTCTCAAGCATGAGGAAAATCCTCTGCTTTGCAACATTGACAGGCTGAGCAGTAATCTGGCACCTCCTCTGGAGTCCAAAGTAACAACTGGCTTAATCTCATTTCCTTCCTTACTCCAAAACTTACAGGTCTTCTCAAGTCTTGCTGAGCTAGCAGCCACTTTAGGAATACTGAATATTATCTACAGGATAAAGCTGGAATTTCATTGTGTGTCTTTTCATTTTATCAGTATCTTGTATTTCTCTCAGGTTTGAGGTAGATTTGTCCTCTCACAATCTTGGTGACACTGACAAATAGTAAGAAAGATGCTCTCTTCTTTCCTTTTTTGATTCTCTAATTTCTGAGCCACCTCATCATCTAGAAAGCAAAACATCTGAAAGCCCTCTGCTTGCAGAGAGCACTACTAGGCATTCCCTTAGATTTAATACTAATCCTGCTTCAGGAAATGGACTCTTTCTAATCCCAAACCCTAAAAACACAGCTATGGAAGTATATCATGTATCCCTAAATTAAGGGAATATGACAGTCAAAACGATGCATAAATTACATGCACAAAAAATGACATAAGTTAATATTTTAATTAAAACCATGGTATTTTACCTTCTCCAAAAACACAGGCTTTACTCTTTTCCCTGACGAATCCCCTTGGCCTGTCTTCTCTTCCCCTATTTCACCTGCTGAGGACTTTTGAACGAAAGACATACTAAATGAGCATCTTTCCAGAACCAGGCTGTATTACTTCAGGTTTGGCAGAGAGGTTCCTTTACCAAGAGTCTAGCATTGAAAGCCATTTCTGCTTCTTTAAGGCCTGAAACACTACAGCTAGCATGGCCTGTGATGACTGCAGAGGAAGCTTGATCCACATCTATCTTACACCATGTCTGAACTAGTGAAGTGCCATTAGTTTCAGTGGATTTACTCGCAGAGTGTGGCCATATAAACAACAGAAACAAGCCCACAGTGGTAGAGTGCTCCAGTTCAGGAAAAGGAGGCCTTGATCAGAGCAAAACACAACTCAGTCAATGAAGAAAGGAACACTAATATTTACACATGTTTTTTCAGTGGTTCTGAAACATAAATCCAACAAAAATACCATTTAGCAACCATTTACTGCAAAATAAAATACACATGTTATTAAAAAAATAAAGCTGCATTTTAATTTAAATTATTAGTGATTATGGTTCAGACCAAGAATATGTGAATTAAATCAGTCTGCACATACTGTTTGACTAAAGAGTTTAATAAGATATACGGGGCCTGGCTGGGATGGAGTTAATTTTCTTCCTAGCAGCCCATATGGTGGTGTGTTTTGGATTTGCGAATCTGTGGCTTCAAACTAAACCAGCATTGATAACACTCCAGTGTTTTGCCTATCGGTGAGCAGTGCTTGCACAACATCGAGGTTTTGTTTTGTGGGTTTGTTGGTTGTTTTTTTTTTTCCTTCCTTTTTCCCACTCTGTCTCCCAGGCAAGTAGGCTTGGGGTGACAAGGAAGCTGGGAGAAGGCACAGGCAGTTCAGCTGACCCCACCTGACCAAAGGGATATCCCATACCATATAACAACATGCTCGGCAGTAAGAGCTCAGGGGAAGGAGTTGGAAGGGGGAAACATTTGCGGCTATAGCATTTGTCTTCCCAGTAACTGTAATGTGTGATGGAGCCCTGCTTTCAGGGAAGTGGTTGAACATCTGCCTGCCAATGGGAAGTAGTGAGTGAACTCCTCCTTTTTGTTTGCTTGTGCTTACAGCTTTGCCTCACCTATTAAACTGTCTTTATCTCAAGTTATAGCACTTCTGCCCTTCTGATTCTCTACCTGACCTGGCTAGGGGTACTGAGTGAGTGACTGGGTGGGGGGCTTAGCTGCCAGCCAGGATCAATGCACCACATCAGAGAAAATAAACACCATAAATAGACTTCACTTCATACACAGACTCCAGGCAGACATATGTGATTCTAGATCCCAGCTTTTAGATTGGAAAGAGTTGTCTAGACTGATCAAGTTAGCTGAGAGTGGAAAACAGGAAAGAACCTGTCAGCCAAGCAGGAAGCAAAAAACGGACTCTTAGTGTCATTCATCAAATTCATCAAGTCTCACAAGGGCTTAAGGAGACAACATCTGCTCCCAGGCAATTCTAACCATTAAGAAAATTAATTAGTAACAAACAGAAAGCTAGAACTAAGTGCAGAGAATGGCTGAAACATCCAAAGCAGGAAGTTAGGTTCTCCTGAACATTAACATACTGATAAGGATACGGAAAAAAATTCCAAGGAAATAGTGTAAGAACAAAATGCAAACAATTATCAATTCTAGACAATCAATGAAAATCCCTTCAACTGGCAGAAACCTTGTTTAGAGAAAAGCTGTGGCCACTGCTGGAGGGCCTTAGGAAGGAAAATTTGTTCCCTGAGCATCAAATTGATGAATACACTAGCCACTCATAGTATATTTATTACTTCTGCTGCCAAAGTTTTGTTCTCTATTGCGAACTTAACACACTGGGACCAGAATCTTCCAGCAGAAATCAGACTGGCACCTCAGAAACTTCTTACTCTCATTTTATTGCTATTTAAAAACAAAACACCAAATGCTGAGCACTCAGCAACTTGCATTTATGCATAGGCTGAAGTTCTTATGTATGTGCATCATATATGTTCAAGCACATCTTTATTCAGACCTAAGCTACGAAACGGATAGCAGAGTGAGAGCTGCAACCCTACCTCAGTGCTATGCAGAAACATTTATAAAGACTTCTTCTGCCTCAGTAATAAGGATATCAGGCTTCTGAACTTCATAATTTCAGTATCCAGATCAATAATGGTGAGGAAGGAGCCCAGAAGGCATGTCACACACAGGGGAAGAGGGAGAAGGAAGAGTCTTGAAAAACGTCACACTGTTTGTTAGGAGTGGCAGACCCTGATGCATAAAAATGGCAAATGCACTGGAGATAATTTTGCAGTCCTCATATTGAAGTCTGGCTCTGATCCACTGTGCTGCATACAGTGAAGAATGATAATACAAATGTGCATAATTTTGATGTCTAGTGAAAAATTAATATTGGCTACCTAAGTGTTGCCTGCTTCAGTGTCATCCTCCATGAGCTGTGCTACATCTAATTGTTCTAAAACAAATGAATCAAGACATGCTTTTGGGTGTTCTGCAGCTTCTCCAGTAATTAATTCAGGCCTTTCATCACCTGCATTTGAAAGAGGAAATGAAGGTAAGAGTAGGGTTTGGGGATTTTTTTTTTCCCTTTAGCTTGTCTCATTATTCAGCTGAGTGTGATCAAGCCTGTGCATGTACAGTCAGCAAGCAGAACAGAACTGCTGAGCACCCACAAATACTGCTGAAATCAATAGGAACTGCAGGGACATTGTGACTTTGAGAAACAGCTCATCCTTCTTCAGGAGCCTACTTATATGTAGAAAGGCTTATTCTGAAGCTGCATAAGATTTCAGTAGTGGTGGGGCTCTTTCTGGTTTGTTTTATTTCCAGAGGACAAAATGAGGCACACTGTGCCAGACAGGCCAAGTACCAGGGCAGGGTGAGAAGGAAAGAAGAAAACCTCTGTCTCAAGAAGATGAGTAGAGCTCAGATGCATCCTTGACCCCATTTGTGCACACAGGCGACAGGCCCACAACCAGAAGAGTTATTCTATTAGCAACGCATCAATGAACACTGCAAATTAGCAGGCCCAGATGAGGTTCCCAATGAGAAAAACCTTTCTGTTGTCTGTTTGCATGCATCAGCCTAGCTGAGTGTGCAGCGTTTGGCATTCAAGGATGATGCAATGAAGATTTCCTATCAAGAGCATTTTAAAGCTTGTCCTTATTCCATCTCTTGTTAAGCACTGCCATCAGAAGGGCATGAGTAGTGCAGAGTGGTCATAGCACAGGAGCCACAAGCACTTTCAAAGTCAAAATGACAGGCTATGTAGCCTATCTGCCTTCATCATTACTACTAGAGATTGAGATGTCTCAGTATTAGCTAGATGAGTGCAAAAAAGGCAATATGATAACTGACTTGTTTAAGGAAAGGTCCTTCTTTTAGAGTACAAGAACTGTAGCTAGCACTGCAAAACATGTTGCATCATCAAAGTTTAATGAGTCAAGAGGGAGGTCTAAGATCTGAGGACATTACCTTGACCTTTTTCAGCAAGTTCTCCTGGGTTTGGATTCCATCCCTTCCCTGGCACAGGGCTTAACTGAGAAGCAGGAACACAAAATGCAGTAGAAACCCTAGACAACACAAACAGCTAGTATGTGGCTCAGGCAGTGGAAAATGGCTGTTGAACAAAACCAAAAGGTAATCTTCAGCAGCATCCTCAAGATACTCTGTTGAGACAGAAGATGCAGAACCTGACAATAAGCTTGAAAAGTTCTGAAGAGGAAGGCAACAACAGGATAGAAAACTGAGACCATCATCTGCAAAAAATGTCTAATGAGGAACTTAAGAGTAACTGAAATGTCGCAATAGTCAATCTGCCTTATGTGTACTGTGCACAGTGGAAGATATGAAATAAACATACTGTCTTTATGTACTGCAAATCTTCTAAGAGTTGTCCAGGAAACCTATAATACACTTACAGATAAGAAGTATCATTTGAAGGACAAGAAAAATATCCAGTGACTACAAAAAGTTTCAGATTACTAATTCTGAAACGAAAAGGTTTTTTTCCCCATTTATTTTAAATCAGTATGTCCTCATGTGGGAAACTGTAACCTTACACATTGCAATGTGTTAGGCTATATGCAGAGGACAGTACATTTGAAACATTTGCTGCTTTGAATTTTAACACATTAGAGCTTGAACTTTATCAACAATCTTTTATTTTTTTGTTTCTTAAGACATCCAATTTCCCCTCATCCATGCATTCCTGCTATTTCTGCAGAGCATTTTAGAAAAAAAAAAAAAGTAAAGATGTCAATATAGAAATTAGTATTGCATCGTTTTTTAAATTAAAAACCCAGGTAGTTAAACCTCGTGGCTCATTACCACTCTTCTGTTATAGTGTCCTTGTCACACCAGTCCTTTGTCCCTGATTAACTTTAGTAATGTCCCCTATTTTCCTGCATCAGAATTTATAGATATGATTTATATGCTCAACAAATGCATTTAGAAGTACACACCAGAGTATTCTGGAGTAATGTATTAAGATCCTATGTAAAACACCTGACCAATCACTGTTTAATACTGAATATTTAAATTTTC
The DNA here is from genome assembly GCA_013400535.1 of Scopus umbretta. NCBI lineage: Eukaryota > Metazoa > Chordata > Aves > Pelecaniformes > Scopidae > Scopus > Scopus umbretta. The sequence continues at coordinate 7,739 of VZTL01030570.1, forward strand.
CCTCATTTCATGAGTGAAGACAGCTTTTTCAGAAAAGTTGGTATTGGTTGCTTTTAGAGGAAACTAAGAGTAAATCCCCAAAAGACCCTACCAGAAAGATGCCTTGTGTCAGGGAGCACCAAAAAAAAAGTGGCACCCCATAGGGTGGGGAGCCAGCAGGGCCCATCCCACCGCCCCATCCAGGAGCAGGGCAGCCGGAAAGCACTGGGGAATCCCCATGCCTGGGCATTGGGCACCTTCCTGGGGATGGGGATGGGCCGAGGACAAGCCAGGATGTGGGCCCAGCTCAGTGGGCCCCATGGCCAGGCAGGGCAGGGCTGTAGCGAGCTTGAGGCTGGCCCTGCTATGGCATCGCTGAGGCAGCTGGGCAGGGACAGTCAAGGCTGGTGGCACCCCTAGGACCATCACAACTTGCACAACACCATCAGCAAGAGCTGTGAACAGGAGCACATGACGGTTTTTGTTCTAAATCTTCCAAGTTTCACAGTCACCTACTAAAATTTTACATGCTCCTTGTAAACCCTGTAACATTTAGTTAAGGGTCTTCACATTTATTTGTTTTCCAGTATAAGAAGTGCGTCAATTTACAATGGCTTCACTGAAAGGCAATGTCTCACTGAAGACTAGAAGTAGAAAAACAGCTGTAAGGCTGAACAAGGAATATATAGGCTGCTGAATGAGGCAGGTGATTTAGCAACAGCAAACACAAATAAGGCCAAAGTATTTAATGTTTCTTTGCCTCAGTCTTCACCAGGGTCTACCATACCTCTGTGATTAGTGAAATGGGTCATGGATATTTACCAGCAGTGCATGAGGACTCAGTTAGGGATTACTTGAGGGAATTCAACCCACACAAGTCCATAGGATCCAACAGGCTGTATCCAAGACTGCAGAGAGCTGGCTGACACCCTTTCAAGGCTGCTCTCTATTATTCAAAGTCCTGCACCCAGGAAGGAATAAGCCCTTGCAACAGTGCAGGCAGGGGTGTGACTGGCTGGGGAACAGCTGTACTGTAAAAGACCTCAGGTAGACAGCCAGCAGTATGCCCTGGCAGCAAAAATAAAAGTCATGGTATCCTAGGTTGTATTATCAGGAGCTATTATCATAGCTAGTAGATAAAAACACTTGATAGGCCACATCTCAAATACTGCATCCAGTTTTGCCCCCTCAGTACACGGCAGACATTGGTAAATTGGAGCAAGTTCCAGCAGAGTTCAGTGGAGAGCTACCAAGATAGATAGAGGTCTGGAGCATTTGCCCTATTAGTAGAGGCTGAGTTCAGCCTGGAGACAAGAAGTCTTCAGAGGGACCTAGTTGCAGCCTTCTAATATCTACACAGAAGTCACAAAGACAATGCAGCCAGGTTCTTCATAGTGATGCATGGTGGAAAGAAGAGAAACAGCAAGCATGAGTTGAAATGAGAGACTGAGACTGGTTCAAGGGAAAATGTTTTTCACCACAAGGACAGACAAGCTTTGGAACAATTTACTCAGAAAGGTTATGTAGTCTCCTTGGAGATTTTCAAGACAGAAGTGGATAAAGCCCTAAGTAACATAGTTTGACCACATAGCGGACCCTACTTTGGATGTGAGGTTGGGCTACAGGCCTGGTTAGGTCGCTTTCAAACTGAACTATCCTATGATGCTATGATTATATTTCCTGTCTAGTATAGAAGGTCTTAAAATCTCTCTACGTCAAGGCTTTGGACTTCTTGCAAGTACTGTCATGAGACAGTCCTACAATTCTTTTGCAGAATATGCTACATCATAAATCCCCTTGACCAGCCAAAATTGGAAATCACAGCTGAATCACAGAATCACAAAAGTGTTGAGGTTGGAAGGGACCTCTCAAGATATCTAGTCCAATCCTTCTGCTCAAGTTGGGTCAGCTAGAATAGGTTGCCCAGGAAAAGCAACATATGCAGAGAAATTTTTCACTCACTCTGCTATTAAAGAAAAGTTCTCTCTTCTCTGTAAACCCTTGTTAAAAAAAAAAGCGCCATAGTATACAGTGACTTCCTCACCTGCAAATACCGACACAGAAACCAATCCATCTCCTCCTCTGAAGAGCAGCAAAAATATACTAATATACTCCTAGCACAAACTTGGTGCAGCCTCAGGACTGTGCGAGTCTGACAGAACACAACTGAAGCAAAGACAGATATTTTCTATGAAAACAAAATGGACCTGCTCTCTTCAAGTTCTGATTTAAAGTGTCCAAGCAAACTTCTAAGGGATTATTTTCTTTTAACTCATTCAAACCTAACTGCAAGATATGTAGCTGAAGTTGACAACCAAATTCTTCACAGAGCAACCAAAAATAGAGATATGGACCCCAAGCTGGAATTGTCAAATGCTGCAGTAGCACAGTAGGTTAGGACTTTGTTGAAATTGTAGTGTTACCTAGGACTACACATTTGTGCAGTTGTCTTCATATATTCTGAATAATAGTTTCTGCCTGCATTAATACAGGCATAGGAAAAATTAAGAAAGCAATTAATTTAGCAATATGGAGGCAGGACTAAGGAGTTCCCCTGAAGTTATTTGGGAAAATGAATTTTAAATATACTTAAGAATAAAATTATAACTTGCTAGATATTCAGACAGTATATTTCTCCCTCAAAAGGGGCTACACTTTCTCATCTCAAGTGCCCAATGATTTACTTAGGAACTGATTAACTTTTACTTTCACAATCTCTAGTCAATATTTCATGCAAAATAGAGAAAGTTATCATTGTTTTTATTAAAGATCAGGAGATTTGCTCGTTCACTTTCATAACTCAGGGGCTATAATTATAATTTAGATGTCAATGAATTCTTCTGCATCTACCATGTAATGTAATATTTCCTAAGTGAATTACAAATATAGACTTTATAATACTCTAGGACTCTCTTCCAAGGTAGGTAAGTTTCCTAAGGTGTCACTATATTCCTGGAAAAATCTTACCTTAGCCAAACAAAGACTAATCTCTAGCATTTAAGGAGTTGTCTCACTTCCTCATTAAAATAGAAGTTATCTATATTAATAAAGCAGGTTATCCCTGCTTCTCTCCACTAGAGATGAAATACCTCTGCTATTGCCAGTAGAACATTGTATTTATAGGCCTTTGTCTCAAAGAGAATATATCTTTTCTCCACCAACTCTTATTAAGGTAAAAGGAAATTGATTTTCAAGAACATGAAGGACAAAAAGTTAATCAGGAATAATCAGCAGGGCATTACCAGGTGCAAATCATGCTTGACCAATCTGACTGCCTTTTATGATGAAACGACTAGCTGTATGGACCAAGGGAGAGCAGTGGATATGATACACCTTGGCTTTCATAAGGCTTTTGACACAACTCGCCACAACACTGATTTGTAAGCTGAGAAACTATAGGCTGACTGGACTGTTAGGTATGTTGAAAATTGGCTGGACACTGGGCTCACAGTAATCAATGGCTCAAAGTTGGCAGTCAATAACAAGAAGAGAATCACAGAGTTGTTTCTGGGTCTGACATCATTCTTTATCAGCAACCTGGGTCACGAGGAAGAATGCACTTACCAGAAAATGTGAGGACAGTATTAAATGGCAGGAAAGTTGATACACTGAGTGGTAGAGTTTTAATTCACAACAGTCTCGAGAAACTTGTGAACTAGGCCAACAGGAATTTCCTGAAGCTCAGTTGCAAAGCTCTGCACCTGGGGAAGAATAACCTTATGCACATGTACAGCTGGAAACTGGCTGCCTGAGTCTCAGCCCTGCTGAAAGGGCCAGGGGCCATGATGGATGCCAACGTGAATATGAGCCATGGTGCAGTCTCCCTGTGAAGGTGGCAAGCCAATACTGGGCTACTTTAAGAAAAGTGTAGCCATCAGATCAAGGGAGCTACTGCGTTGTAGAGGCTGTATCTGGAAAGCTGTGTTCAGTTTGGGGTTCTGCAGTTCATGATGGATGCTGAGAAGTTGAAGAGGGTCCAGTAGAAGGCTATAAAGATGGTCAGCACTTGACCCATTAGGAGAGATTGAGAGAGCTGGGCTTGTTTAGTCTGGCAAAGAGGGTGATCTAGTAACAGCCCACAGCTACTTGAAAGGTACTATAACGACAATAGAGACAACCTCTTATCAGATATGGCTGACAGCAAAGCAAGGGGAAAGAGGGAATAGTTACATTTGGGAAGACTGATGGACATTAGGAAAACTTTATTCACTAGAAAGATAGTTTAGCACTGGAATATTTATTCACACAGATGGAATCTCCATCCTTCAGGGTTTTCAACATTGGCTAGCCAAAACCACAGCACAGACTTGATCTAGAGTTGCTAACATTCCTGCTTCAAGCAGAAGGATAGACTAGATGGCCTCCAGGGGTCACTTCCAAAATAAATTTTAATGATTCTGTGAAAATCTGTGAAATAAATTACACTGACCAGTGTAACTTGCTTTTTACAGTAAAGCTTAGAAGGGTTATGAAATATGCCCTTTGTTCATGAAGTACCTTGGATAAACATAGCCACATTAGAGAAAGGACTAATCCGAAATGGCAGGATCTCCCTTTACATTACCTATATGAGGAAACAATGCTAATGGTTTAGGACAATACTTCACCTATTTAGGAACTGCATGTATTTACTGAATTACAAATGAACACTGAAAGGCAATTTTTCACAGGCAGAATGTGGCCTAGGCTTTCATCAGAAAACAGCGTGAAATGCCATTCCCTTTCTATACACTTAGATGTATCAAACATTTTTTGTTTTTATAAACATGGCACCTTCAATACAAGAGTGCCAGAAGTGTCTAGTATTTCCTCAGAGAAAAGTCATGAACATTATCCCTCAACTTTTTGGCGGCTCTCCCATGCAAGTATTTTTTATTTCTTTTAAATGAGACTGAAAACAGTCTGCCACCAAAAAAAAAACAAACCACCAAACACAACCTTAAAGAATTAATAAACTACAAATGGAAAAATTTAATTTAAATCTGTAAGAAAATATTGAGATACTGAATTTTGCTCATGTTTTTTGAGACAAGCATGGCACAGTGTCACATTACCACTGCCAAGTAATAAACACATACCACTGAATTCGGCTTCTCCTTCCTGACTACAAAGGAAACCCCTGGATATGATGCCTGCTCTGACTATCTGTCTTTTAAAAAGCTTGCCTCCTACCATGCACATTATTTAATATCTGCATATTCCAGTATTATCTTAAATGCATAAGTGGTTTTGCTTGTTGTTGCTTAATGATTTCAAATAACAGAAAAATAGAAATTTATTTGTAAACTGCGTTAATTGATGGGATCCACCTTATCTCCTTCAGCAAAACAGTCTTCTTTTTTAATCATTGTACTAAAATTGAACCATCCATCTTTAACAAAGCCAATGAGCTACTTAGTACTGCTGCTGCAGCCATTTGGTCTTACTGAGTTCAATGGTATATCTAGATACATATTGAGAGTACAAGGGGATAAAAAAGCGCTAATTTGTAGTGGAACTATAAAATACAAAAATGACTCAGGGACAAGTCTGGGGAAGTCAGAGGGAATACTCAGAACTGGTAAAGAGATAGTGAATTCACTACATATGTCTATATTGATAAATTAAAGAAGGGCAGGGCTAGGGCTCAAATACCAGCCTGCACTCATCCATAACATTTAACTGCTAACATGTATACTCCATCACCACGTGGCAATTAGTGCCCTCCCAGACAGTGAGAGATTAAGTACAGTCTGCAGGATAAGGCAAGTCAAGGTCTGTGCATTGTGGATGCATAAATACACTATGGTCCATTTTGTTTTCTACCGTAGGCACAACCCTCGAGTCTACATGAAAGCTAAGGACAAGCATCAGCACTGCACTCTCCCATACCTAAAATCAGAATGGGTATCAAAACAACAGATAGTATCAGGTAGCACCAATGCACCTAGTTTGTCCTTACTCCAGAACCAGTTCTCTACTACTCTTTACTCTTCAGCATAAAATCACTATGGCACTTAACTTCTCCTTCAAGGAGCAATGGGTATGTCTGGCATTCACTACTGTAACAGCTTACATTGACTTTCTTGACAAATCCACAATACAGAACCTAGATACTGCTGACAATGCAGCCACAGCAAGAAAGAGCCAAGCTCAAGCCAGTGGGTGGAGTTTTTAACCAATTTCCATTGTTGCTTTCCTGCTGCAGCTATAACATTGACAGAGCCTGAACTAAGCAGCTTCTAGCCAGCTCAATCTTGTTCACCCTAACTGCGGCCACTGTAACATAGACATACCACAAAGTTCAGCACTCAGAGCCATATGGATCTTCAAAAGCTTCTCTCAGCTGCTGACCAACCCTGGAGTCCAGGCTGGTTGGAACTCATGGGTGAACATGCTGTTGTGGTTTAACTCCAATCNGGGTGAAACCAGGACACATGCACAGAACAGCCCACATCCCACTTTTGCCAAACAGAAGCTGTGGTCGTGTGCAGGTCCCAGCAGGGTTGACAGAGATCCCCAGTAGCACCCTCCCAGGCCCAAACTGTACCCACATGCCAAGCATGCCCAGGGGGTCAGCCCCACAGGTGAACAGGTAGGGGCACGATTCCCACCTCTACCACAGCAGAGGGTTTTTCTCCAGCGATGCTGGGCAGAGGTGAACTAGTTTTAAACGTGGTCATATGCAGTCATACAACTTCAGCAGGAAAGGCATTGAATGTCCTCCCAAAACAGAGCATCCAGAACAGGGTGGTGTACCTTAGAAAGTATTACAGTACCCCTACCTAAATCCAGTATGCCTGGGCAGGACCAAGTAGCAATAGAGCAAAGGCAAATTTTGCCCAGGATGTTGATACAAACGCTCCACTCACTGATAATATTTCCATAACCATAACAGAAAAATACTTCATGCTATGTAGTCCCATCAAACTGGTGAAATTCAGTATGTGGTACACTACTTGGTTTAACTGCCTCAGAAAATTCTAACCCTGCTAGCATTTTAACTTTTGGTCCAACACTCTAAAAAGCTTTCAGAATGATGCTTCCTTCAATAAACCATCTCCTGCACTTCTGATAGTAAAGTTTTTATTACTTTCATGTAAGTAGATAAAAACAAGTTAAGCTGCTGAGTTATGAGAGAAGAGCAATAATGCCTGATTTTTTCATTTTCCTTCCAATAAAATAAAAATATAGTAATTCCATGCACAAATGGGAAAAAATGCCACACACCTAGGATTATAATTGGTATCATCATACTTCTATGAAACAGGATCTTAGCTAGCAGAGGCTATTCATGAGTTCAGCTTACAATATTAAAAAAAAAAAGCAAAAGCTCCATTTCACTTAGTGGAGATTGGTATTTGCTTCGTAAAACAACCCTCTTATTTAAGCTGACATGAAACTATTTAGTTAAGGCTTAAACAGCTGCCCTATTAAAACATTAGTTTCTCAATTGGATCAAACTAATTTGACTTACAATAAGCGGGAGGAACAGTTTAATTAGCACTGTTGAATATACTCTGCACCAGACTAGATCTTCTTCTCAGCATCAGGCAGAACTCATTAAAAAAGAGAACTCAACCTTTTGCTCATAATTACCTTTGGAAGACCCGCACTTGAGATAATTTTCTAATTGCAGAAGAGGAACTGCATAAAGCTACCATTCAAATGCTCTATTAATTCAGTTTTATTTTCTGCTCAGCCTTCCAAAACTAATTATTTAACACTGAGGTTAGGAAATTGGAGAGTGAGCCTCAAGAGGGATGGGGCAGAAGGTTTCCTAAAAAAATATCGTTTGAGCCTTGAGGCAGAAGGAAGACTCTAAAAAATACCTTTGTGTAAGAAAAAAGGCCCCCCCAAACAAACCCTGTAATGGGCATGCACTTCAGCATTGTTTTTGTCTTCACACAAATGTCTTACGAAATGGGAGAGTTACATGGCAGATGAAATTCACTGTCAATAAATGTAAAGTTATGCATATGGAAAAAGAAAAGAGGTTTAACATACACAGGCTCTGGGCTGACCATAACTATCCAGAAAATAGAACGCAGATTTGCTCTATGACAGCCAGTAGCAGCCATGAAAGCAATCACTGAGATCACGTCTGATAAAGAGAAGAACAACATACATAGACAGAAGCATAAATATAGGGTTTTCGGTTCTGCATTTATTTATCTAAAAGGCATGCTTTGACCTCATAGTACACACGTAGCAATGTGCATACAAGATACCTTATGGAGCCACCATTTAAAATTAAATCTTAAAATAGACTTTGTGACTGAGGAAACTACTTCACACAGTGTAATTCATCATCATCTACGTAGCCAGCATAAGGTTCATACATCAATGTTCTTGCTGAATACCTTTAATCCAGATGGTATCTAGAGGAACGGGCACTAGAGTTACTACAGTAAGCATGCCAACCAAATATTTTCCATTACAGGAAGCAATCCTTACATCAAGTTTAAGATTTGCTTTGGCTATGCTTAAAACACAGCCAAAGATCAAACTCAGGAGTCTTAATAGAACAGAAAGGACCTCGGCAGCACCTCTCAGAGGATCCTCAGCATCTCTAAGTCTGCAGGTTGTCTAGTGAGTGATCTCAGTGTCTTCTTGCCTACAAGAATGATTCCCCTTGCTTAATCCAGCAAATCTCTGCCCTACTGTCATCCCACTGTGTAGATCTTCATAAACACTGCTTACTGTTACTACAGCTGCATCATGGATGGGAGGCCGCTATTAAAAAATGTATAAGGACCTTCTAAAAGGCCACTTTCTCTCTGCTAACTTACTCTGGTAGCACCTTGACCTATAAATTTGTTGACAATCAATTCTTGTTTCACTGCATAACTTCAAGTATTGTTTTCTTGATAAGAAAGAAGCAAGTTAATATGTAACATCGTTCATTACCAGGTGCTGCAGAACCCTGCAAATCTTTCAAAGGTTATCGCTCTTTAATGAACCACAGAGTAAGTCTACACGTCTAAATTAGGCTTCAGTACTGACAGCAGTTTTCAATGCATTTAATAGCTATGGTAATACCACTGTTTACAATTACCAAGTATGTTTAATCAACCACTTTCATCTAAGCATCAATAAGAAAGATGTGCAAGGGCATCACAGAAAACACCTCTCTCATTCAAAGCTTCAAGAATAACTGTGGTGGTTAAGGATCCTGCAAGAGGGAAAACACTGAATAGTAACAAGAAGTATGGAGACTGATGAAGGAGTCAGCACTGTGGCTGAATGACACCAATTCAAATCCTCAGATGCAGTCTCATCAGAACCATGCATGGGAATCCTGTTGTTCAACAAAGCATTGCCCAAAACCCAGAGAAATTATATCTTGTATGTTACCTGTCCAAAATCAGCACAAGACAACAGTAATCTCTAACAGTATACTACCTAAATTTTAGCAAAGAATTCTATCTGCCTTACACAATTAAACTGGATTTATATTTTTCATTTCACATCATTAATTCTAGTTTT
>VZTL01030571.1:5806-21040 GCA_013400535.1 Scopus umbretta
CTCCCCGCAGGCCTTACATGAGTGAGGAGGGGGAAACGGGCGCGTCCCGCGGTGTTTCGACCTTCCGCGGCCGCCGTAGCGACTCCCGGAAGTGTCTCCATGGAGACGGGAGGAGCCCGGCCCCGGCCGGGGCAGTGATGGAGAAATACGAGCGGATCCGGGTGGTGGGGAGAGGGGCCTTCGGGTGAGGGCGGCCCCGGGGGGGCCCCGCGGCGCCAGGGGGGCCCCGGGAGTCGGGGAAGGGGGGGTGTCTCCAGGCCTTTTTACCGTGGCAACGCGTGTGGCGGGGAGCGCCGGGCGCATGGCACCGCGGGGTAGGGTGGGAGGCCGCAGGCCGCGTTACCACGGCAACAAGACGTCCGGGCCCTGTCGCCATGGCAACGCGGGGGTCAGCCGGCGTGTGGCATCCGCGGGGGGGTGGGGGGGGTGTGAGGGCAGGCCCTGGCTGTTGCCATGGTGATGGGGTGACACGGCACTAGGCAGGCCCTGTTACCATGGTAACGGGGGCGGCAGGGGCCATGTGTCACCCCAGGGCGGTGGCCAGGCCCTGTCGTCCCCCCCCCGCCCCACGCTGAGGCCCTGTCCTTGTCCCCGCAGCATCGTGCACCTGTGCCTGCGCAAGGCCGACCAGAAGCTGGTGATCCTGAAGCAGATCCCGGTGGAGCAGATGAGCAAGGACGAGCGGCTGGCGGCGCAGAACGAGTGCCAGGTCCTCAAGCTGCTCAGCCATCCCAATGTCATCGAGTACTACGAGAACTTCCTGGAGGACAAGGCGCTCATGATCGCCATGGAGTACGCCCCAGGTGGGCCCTGATCTCCCCCAGCGCCTGCAGCTGGTTCCTCGGCAGGTCCAGGGGATGCCAAGCCCTCAGCTCACCTCGGGTCGGGCTGCTGTGGCCCCGTGTTGTTCTCCTTGTAAAGATCCTGTGCTTTGGAACCCCAAAGCGTCCAAACACGTCTCTCTTGAACAGACGTTTTTGTAGAAAAGGACCTGGGGGGCCCTGGTGGACACCAGGTTGTCTGTGAGCCAAGTGGCTGACCGCTGACACAGGCTGCCCAGAGAGGTTGTGGAGCCACCATCCTTGGAGATATTCGAAAGACAGGTTATGGTCCTGGGCAACCAGCTGTCGGTGGCCCTGCTTGAGCAGGGGATTGGACCAGATGACTTCCTGAGGTCCCTTCCAACCTCAACCATTCTGTGATTCTGTGATTACATGCCTTACGCCTGCTAATCACATCCAAAACAACGAGATTTCTAACAGCTCTGTCCCTGGTAAGCGTGCTACTATCTGCGCTTGGCTTAGGTTTCACGTACGTTTCCCTGTGTCAGCTCTCAGCCACGCTGTTGGGCCCACAGCTCTGTGTGGGAAGGTGTGATTTCTAATGAGATTTACTGTGGAGTTTAAGACGAAATCAACATTTGCATGAAGGTTTGTTAAAAGTTGTACGTTGGCCCTGAATCTGGACCTCCCCTTCTCAACAGGGGCCCCGCCGTGCCACGTGGCCTCTCGGACTGCAAGAATTCTCTTTTGCGGAACAGGCTTATCTTGTTCTGCCATCAAGGTTTATGTCCTCCTCCAAGAGCTATAATTTCAGTGTTTCTTTTCCTGCTGCCTTTGACAATACATCAACAGTAACTTCTCTCTCGCCGTTTCTTCGTCCCACCAGCTGTGCTGCCATTGTTCTCCGCACAGTCTTGAGAGCATTGGAGGACATGCTGCGTGTCCCACCAGGATGTGCTTTTTTCCCATGCGCTTGGCTTGTTAAGATGCCGTGGCTAAATACTCCCTGGCTTTTAGGCCGGGTTTGCGCTGCCCTGTGCAGCCACCCTTGCCGATAGCCCTTTGTTGTTCTTTGCAGGGGGCACGCTAGCGGAGTTTATTCATAAGCGCTGTAACTCCTTGCTGGATGAGGATACCATCCTGCACTTCTTCGTGCAGATCCTCCTGGCTCTTCACCACGTGCACACCAAGCAGATCCTGCACCGCGACCTGAAGACTCAGAACATCCTCTTGGACAAGCATCGCATGATTGTCAAGATCGGAGACTTTGGTATCTCCAAAATCTTGAGCAGCAAGAGTAAAGCCTACACAGTGAGTGGCCTGGCTTTTCAGGGGAACTACTTACCGCCACGGCAGCAGGCTGGAAACTCTGGAGTTGGCTGACGATAGTCTCTAGGAAGCTGCTGTAGGCAGCGAGGTTGGATGTCGCGTACTTGCAGTAGGCCACATCCGTGTGCCGCAATGCTGCTTTGCTCCTTGGAGTTTATACAGGCTGGTGTCTTCACGCCCAAGTTTGCTGCAGCTCTGTGGGCTGCAGAAAGGTGAGAAAGACCTGCCTGCCCAAGCCTGGGAGAGGACGGGATGTCTGGGCCCACTGGTGAAGGTAGACAGGGTTCCTCCCACTGTCACAGTGGGAGGGGTGGTGTTTGCAGGCTCGTCTGACACATACTTGGCAACTGAATTTCTGCCTGTGCCTCGCTGTCCTGCCTTGTCTTAATCTCCTCTCTCTGCTTGAGGCTGGAGTATCATTCCCCACCTGGTCTAATCTGACTAGACGTTCATATCACGCTCATTGCTCTGGGCTCTGATTCTCTCAAGTGGATAGGACCAAAATTAGAGGTAATCTCTGTATGTGTAAGGGAGGTCACTGGAAAGGCAAATCCTTGCGTTTTTTTGTTGAGATTGTCAGGCAGATGTTGACACCAGGGAACAAAAGCTAAGCTAAGCTTTGGCTGGCGGTGCTCTAGCCAGCCTGCGCACTGGGCTCTAAACGGAGCCTTTCTCTTTCCACCTCGCTGCCCCAGTTTCACAGCATCATGGTGAATTTCTTTGTCTCTTCTAGGTTGTGGGAACTCCGTGCTACATCTCCCCAGAGCTCTGCGAAGGGAAGCCTTACAACCAGAAGAGTGATATCTGGGCTTTGGGCTGTGTGCTGTATGAACTTGCCAGCCTCAAGAGGGCTTTCGAAGCTGCGGTAAGCGGCATATGGTTTATGTATAGCGCAGGGAGCCGTGGCCTCTTACAGAGGTGAAAATGCATGCTTGGATCACTCTTCTCACTGAGCCTGGAAGTGTGAAGGCAGAGGGCAGTGCTGAGAACGTCTTGCTCCTTGGCCTCACCTCTGACCGCCCAGCCACTGTATGTCTCGCTCTTGTTTTCTCTCCAGAATCTTCCTGCCTTAGTACTGAAGATCATGAGTGGGACCTTTGCTCCAATATCGGATAGATACAGCCCCGACCTGCGCCAGCTCATCCTTAGCATGCTGAACCTGGATCCTTCCAAGCGGCCCCAGCTGAATGAGATCATGGCCCAGGCCATCTGCATTCGGCCTCTGCTGAACCTCTACACTGACGTGGGCAGTGTCAAAATGAGAAGGCGAGTAATACTGCCACCTTAGTGTCCCCCGGGAGGGGCTGCCACAGCCCACAACGTGTCTGACCGCCTCACTGTCTCCGTTGTGAGCTCCGAAGAGACCATTGTCCCCATGCAGCTCTCCCAACGCGCAGCTGCTGCCGGCCGAGCCTGGCCCAGTGGCTTGGGGCCACAGCAGGTGCCGTGGCAGCTGTGGGCTTGTCATCGCCCACAGCGAATAAAGAGCTGTGAGCTCAGGGTGAAGCCATTGATGCCAGCTCCCCTCTCTCAGGTCACTTAAAGCACCTACTGAGGCAATTCTGTGAGCTGTTCAGCCGTGGCTTATGCTGTAGCTCTGCCCAGACCTTTTGTGATCCAGGGCTCTGCAGGGCCTCTGGGGCCGAGCTGGCGTTAAGGACTGGATTTTGGTTTGGCAGGCCTGAAAAACCCTTGGCTCCGGTGCCGACAGTGACCCACAGCCGGACAGGGGGACGAGTGAGCAGTGCCAGGCCAAGGGGTGAGTCCTGGCACGGTGTGTTCAACACAGCTCCTTTTGGAAGGACCCTTTGGGTGTCAGGGGGTCAGGGAGGCACTCGAGCTTCCGGAGAGAGGAAGTTAAGAGATGTCACCTTCTCTGAGCCCTGGCGGAGCCCACGGGCACCTCGGCTCTGGGGACCAAGCAGCGCTCTTTGTCTGGCCGCCTCTTCCAGGTTTTGAACCCCTGAATCAAGTTTCTGCTGCTCCTGCTGCAAAGGCTGGGAACCAGCTGGCAGTGCTGAGGAGGGATGTCCCAGCGCAGGGCAATGCAGCTGGCACTGGCAACAATTAGCTAGAGCTGTCGTGGTGCCGCTTCCCTCAATTCTGGGATAAAATACAAGGAGTTGTTCCCATGTGCTTCTCTCAGCCCTGGCTGGGAGCTCCCCAGCAGCCCCTTGCCAGCCTTGGACCGGTGCTGGTCTGGGCCTTCTGGCTGGCAGGCAGCTCTGCTGGCACCCAGACTGGACGGTGTCGTTTCTTTTCCTGTGGGAGGAGAGCTAGGGCTCTGCACTGGTGATTTCTCTTTTTCTCATAGGTGTTCGAGGTGGTTCAGCCAGGACAGGAATCCCTCCTCCGCTGTCGTCCATCTACACCTGGGGGAGCGGGATCACCACCCCCCTCCGCCTGCCCATGCTTAACACCGAAGTGGTGCAGGTGTCTGCTGGCAGGACGCAGAAGGCCGGTGTCACCAAATCGGGGCGGCTCATCATGTGGGAGGTGAGTGACGGGAAACCTGGGGCAGGCAGTGGCTGTGGAAGCCTCGGATGTACGATTTCTGAGGAGGAGACGTTTCTGCTCACGGCATAGGCCCTGGCACTGTGTCCCCCAGGGCGGCTGTCCAGTCCAGAGTGCGGATGGCACTGCGAAGCCTGTGGGAAGGGGCTCATCTGAGTTCTTCAACCCAGCTCTTGCTGCACGGAGGCGCAGCAGCTGACATGGCTTCTCTCTGCCAGGCTCCCCCGATGGGTGCTGCGGGAGGCCCTTCTCTGCCAGGAGCCACTGAGCAGCTCCAGCCTCAGTTTGTGTCCCGCTTTCTGGAGGGCCAGTCTGGCGTGACCATCAAACATGTGTCCTGCGGTGATCTCTTCACAGCCTGCCTCACAGGTGAGCTGCTGCCTCCTGCCCTTGCCTTGCTGGTTGCCCAGACCCCTCTGCGTGGCAGCTGGCTTGCAAATGCAGCGTGACTGCCTGGGGAGCCTGCTCAGAGAGGAACCCGAGAGATGCACTGGGCTGGGGTGACACGAAGGCCTCTGTGGCCATTCATGTAACATCAGGCGGGGGTCAGAAATGGCAGGCATGGTCCTCCTATGATGCCACGCTGGTCAACTTGGACCCAAAGGTCTGTCTGGTATGGGGAGGGCCACAAATTTCTTGTCCTAGCTGCACTGCTGTCACCTGAATCCAAGAACTGGCCTATACAGTGGAGACTGCAGCGTGAGGAGTGTCTGGGAAGTTCAGCTTTTCTCTGTCCCTACTTTGTGAGTGTGACGCAGACACAAGCAGTGACCAGCAGTGACTGGCGTTGCAGTGAGAAGTCAGCGTGAGCTCCTGCACGGCCAGTTGTCCTCAGCCACAGGAACGCAGGGTCTGAAGCCCCTTCAGAGCGGGCCAGGAGGTGTTCTGGCTGGCACGGGAGCACGCACACCAGCCCGAGGCCGTGTTTGTGGACCAAAGCCCTCCCAGTGGTCCTCTGGGAGCCCCGTTTTGCACTTCTGCTGGAGATCAGGGCAGCAAATGACAGATATGCAACCAGCAGACTTCCTAGGCATGTGTTTGTCCTGCCTCTCCATGGCATTTCCTGCCACCCCTCTGCTGGGCGGCTGCTCAGTGAGTGCCTCTGTGTATTTAACACCTTGGCAGACCGTGGTGTTAGCAGCTCCTGCGTACACAGCTGCAATAATGTTATCTCCGTGCTCTCCTATCATCTGCTGTTTGTTTGGTGAGTTGTCGCAGCACATCCAGGCTGCTGCTCTCTGGAAGCTCGCCGAAGGCTTCTGGCCCCCGCGGCACGTTATGAGTCCGAGTGGGTCCAAGCAGAGCCGCTGTCCAGGGAGCCACGGCCAGCCCCATGGGCTGCGTGTGCCCTGCAGGGCCTCACGTGTGCCAGTAACACGACTTCTTTCTGCTTCTCCAGACAGGGGGATAATCATGACTTTCGGCAGCGGCAGCAATGGCTGTTTGGGGCACGGAAACTTCACGGACGTAAGCCAGGTTTGTCATGAGGATGCTGGGCACCCTGCTTCCCCAAGGTAGAGGATGGATCGTGCCTTCTGCGCCACGTGAGAGGGCTCATCCCAGCTCCAGGGATGTGCGTCCCAGGCGTGCTCTGGCATCCCACCCCCTCCCCCTCCTCTCCCTGTCACTGCGGGTTTTAAAAGACCCAACCTGCCTCTCTCCTCTCTCCCCCCCTACACAATGATCCCTTTGAGCGTGGGGGAAGTCAAGAGCTGCCTTGTGGTTGCTGTTGGCAGGCTCCCAGCTTGGAGGCTGCCTCCAATCACACACCTGCCTGCTTCACTCTTGGCCTGCAGCTGCCAGGGTTCACTGAGAAAAGTTATTTTTCAAAAGAGCCAGTATTTAAAGAAGAGCTGCGTGTTTCCGATTGGCTCGGAGCAGTAGGGCTGCGGGCCCATCGCTCCCTTCCAGCTTCTTCCTTGCCTGCCCTCGGAGGTGGCAGCAGCCGATGGCTTCCAGCCGAGCCGGGAGACTGGTGCCATTTGTCGCTGTGGTCAGCTGGCTCGTTCGTTCCTGCTCAGTCCAGAGCTGAGCTGCTCGGTGCTTATTGCTGGGGAGGGGAGACCGGTTGGGAGCAGCAGCCAAATCCCAACAAATGGTGCTTTTTCGCTTGAAGAAGATAATGAGAACGAGTCTCGCTGTGGCGAGGTGTCAGATCTAACAGCAGGTCACAGCAGGCGCTGGGCAAAATGTGGAGATCCTGGTCTCTCCACACCCTAACGAATATGTAGCTGATAGCTCACAGCTCCTATGCAGAAGAGCCTTTCAGCCAACGCATCCTGCACCAAGCCTCTGCCTGCTCAGAGCGTGCGTTAACAGCCCCTGGCACTCCCCACACGGGCAGGGGCGCGAATCCCAACCCTTCGGCTGAACCTATTCCCTCTCCAAACCATTGTACTGGCTGCTTTCTTCCGCCCCAGAGATGTTTGCATTACCTTCTGTCTTGCGTGCACGTAGTCTCTAAACCCTTTGAAGACTGTTTGGAACAAAAAAAAATTCTCTGGTGTTTGTGTTGGATGAAAACTGGGATGCTGCCAGTGCTGTGCTGAGGCTGGGGGGGCCGGGTGGGAGGGATGGGAGCAGCCGGGCAGGCTGGGAGGTCTCGGCTGACGGCTGCTGCTCTTCCCCTGCCAGCCCAAGATCGTGGAGGCCCTGCTGGGCTACGAGATGGTGCAGGTGGCCTGTGGCGCGTCTCACGTCCTGGCAGTTTCCAACGAACGGGAAGTGTTTGCCTGGGGCAGGGGGGATAATGGTAAGAGATGCCTGCTTCGCAAAACAGGGCTTGTGCTTTCCATTGCCTGTTCCCACTCCCCTCCCTGGCCCTGCTTGCCCACAGTCCTCTCCAGATGTGCCAGGCTAGGTGGGTGCGGGAGAGCTGCAGCTGCTTCATCGCATACCAGGGCCCCCGTGCTTTGGGTTTCGCTGCTTTTCCTGGCGATAGGTCCCAGGCTGGGCTCTTGCAGCAGCTATGTCGATGCCGTTGCTCATGGAGGGGCGTGCTCAGGTTGTGTGTTGCCATCAGCCGTGCCCTGCTCTGTTCCTCCTGCCAGGTCGGCTTGGGCTGGGTAGCCTGGAGTGCCACAACTCCCCCCAGCAGGTCGCAGTCCCGCCGGAGCATGAGGCTCAGAGGGTCGTCTGTGGCATCGATTCCTCCATGGTCCTCACAGTGAAGAACCAGATTCTTGCTTGCGGGAGCAACAGGTAAGGGGGTGAGGGTCTGCACTCCAGAGTTTGCCTACAGCCTCCTGGGCCTGTCCGTCTGTGTCCAGCCCAGGAAGAGGGAGCAGGGGGCTCTGGAAGACATCTCTGTGTGATGCTACATCCCAGCATATTGCTGCTGGCGGTGCAGTTAGGCTAGGGCAGGATTTGTCTCTGGGGTGTCTGTGCCAGGCTGCATTCAGCCAGCTCGGAACCGTGCTTTTCCCCATGCAGGTGTAACAAGCTGGGCCTAGATCGGATCAGCTCAGCAGAGGAGCCTTCTCCGGAGGACCAGGTGGAAGAGGCCACCACGTTCATGTGTGCCCAGTCATCCCCCTTGAACCAAGAGCCGATTGTGTGTGCTGACATCGGTACAGCACACTCGGCTGCAGTCACAGGTGAGGGGTGTGTGCCCAAGTCCCTGAGGGGGGACCTGCGTTTTCGCCGCCTTCCTCCTGCCTCCATTTCCCATGGGCAGGGGCCTCAGAGAGGCTCAAGAGGCACCTTGACACGCTCTGTGTTGGAGCTCTGTGGAGCAGGATGTTCAGCACGGTAGAGAGCAATGAGGTTCAGGGGCTTCAGTGCATCCTCGGGTGACACCCAGTTGTTTCTCTCCTTTCTGTTGTCAGCTTCTGGCCAGTGTTACACCTTTGGGAGCAACCAGCACGGGCAGCTGGGCACCAGCTCCTGCCGCAACAGCCGTGTACCCCACCTGGTTGTGGGGCTCCAGGCGATGAAGGTCACCGTGGTGGCTTGTGGGGATGCCTTCACTGTGGCCATCGGAGCAGGTGAGGCTGAAACCCCTGTGTCCTGAGCTGCGGCAGGCCCTGGCTTTCCTCTGCCTGCAGGCCATGCTGTGGCCAAGGCAGGCCTTGGAGATAGCCCAGGGCGGTACCAGGGAGATGGGAGGCCTGTTTGCTGGTGAGCTCCGTGTGCAGCAAGG
The DNA here is from genome assembly GCA_013400535.1 of Scopus umbretta. Taxonomy (NCBI): domain Eukaryota; kingdom Metazoa; phylum Chordata; class Aves; order Pelecaniformes; family Scopidae; genus Scopus; species Scopus umbretta. Next base: position 14,573 of record VZTL01030571.1, read on the forward strand.
TGCCTATATCCCTCTGCAGACGGCGAGGTGTGCACGTGGGGGAAAGGAGCCAGGGGACGCCTGGGCAGGAAGGATGAGGAAACAGGAGCGCCAAGGCCGGTGCAGCTGGAGGAGACGCATCCGTACCTGGTGACCTCCGTAGCCTGCTGCCACGGGAACACGCTGCTGGCAGTGAAGCGTGAGTGGGGGTTCGTTACTGTGATTCCGGCCATGAGGGCCCAGCCAGACACAATGCCTTGTGACCACAGTAACCTGGCACATAAGCTTGGTGTTATTCTAGTCCCTCTAGAGCTGTGGATGAACAGAAATAACTTGAAGCTCATAAAAAAACCTCTCCTTCTGCTGTGCAGCACTGCGACACTGCCGCTTCCGCTGGGCTGGGGGAGCAGAGGGACGGCAGAGGCGGTCTCGTGCACTCCCAGACAAGTGGGCTGGCCAGGCTGCGGCCAGTGGGGAGTTGGTGTGCTGGCGGTCCACCGAGTATCCAAAAAGAGCAGCTCTCTAATTGATGCTGCTGAAATAGAAGCTGAGATTTGAGGCGTCATTTTGGCTGCTGGCTTTCCATTGTGGTTTGGAAAAGATAGTGATGGTTTTGTGGTTCTTCTCTGCTCGGGCCAAAGGCAGCATCGCTGCGCGGTTAAAACGTGCCCATGGCGTGACCTGCCCTTCCGTTGCCTGGATGTACGATGGGAGCCTGGCCCAGGCTGCTGGAGGGGCCTTTCTTCCTCCTCTCCCGGGCTGATTATGGCCTCAGTGCTGGGCTAACAGATTCCAGTCCCAGCCCACTTCAAGGAGGCTAATTACACCCCGGAGGGGAGGAGGCCCGGCTGACTGCCCCAGCGCAGCGGAATCGGCCGTGGCTCCTGTTCCTCCCCTGCGAGTGCCGAGCTCTCACGTGATGTGTGCTGCCACGTGAAGGGGACGGGGAATGGCTGAGTCCCCAGGCTCGGGAACAAGTAGGGCATTTGTCATGGGAGTAAAAGGGTTTTGTTTCTGCAGGAAGGCTGCAGGCTGCTCTCCCCTTCCGCTGCTGGAGTCACCCTCTGCTCTGTGGCAGCTGGTTTATGGGCTCCCACCTGCAGCACCGTAAGAGCAGGGACTGAGCGCGTAGCCCCCACCATAGCCCCACTGCTGTCCTTCTGCACTGCCCAGTCCAAAACCTCGACCCTCCTTCCTGGCACTGGAAGTACGAACTCGGCAGCAGCGGTGTCAGGGCAGCAGCCTCGCCTGCTCCAGCGTCCCTCAGTAACCAGGGTGCAGAAAGCACCGAGAGCTCTGTAAAAAGCTGCGTTTTGACTCTGGACTTCCACACAGCTCCGTCTGCCTGGAAGCCTCTCCAGAGAGAACACGAGAGCTGGTGACATGTTTGATGTCATTGCTGCTGTCAGCTCTGGCTGTGATCTGGCCCGGAGAGGGTGCTGGCGCAGGCAAGCAGTGCTCCACCTTTGGGGCGGCAGTTCCGCACCGCTCTGCGGTTTCCTCCCACAGGGCCAACACCATTTTTAACCGGCTTGGGCTTCTGCCCACTTTATCGTGAGACCATTGCTGTGCCCTTCTCTCAACCCCACTGCAAACAGAGGAATAACTGGGAGAAGCCAGGCGTGCTGGAGAGGATGCAAGCCTCGAGAGACTGCGTTTCCTCCTGCTTGGGCTCTGGGTGCTGGGCATCGCCTCCCGCTTGTGCCGCTACTGGGGCCTTGCGGTGGCTTCCTGGGGTAGGGGGACGAGGATTGCGGTGCCCATCTGTTGGGTGTCTGGCCTGCGCGGGGCAGGGCACTGCTCCCTGTAGCTTCATTGAGATGGCGGCTTACGGCTTATTCTTGATCCTTGCCCTTTGTGTTTCAGCTGCTGTGGAAGAGTCACCTTCCCAGTGAGTTCGAGTCGAGAGGGGCCACATCCAGCCTCGTCGCAGAGATGCGGAGGCACCCCCAGCCGCCCGGCATGCCTGCCCTTGCTGCTGCCTGCTACAGCCTGGCTCGGACCCGTGTCCCTGGACTCTGGAGCTCCTCGGCTGCTCTCTGAAGGCAGCGGTCTGGAAACAGGGAACTTCTAACGATGGTTCCCATGGAACCGGAGCTGGTCTCGCTTATCGAATCGACGAGGGTCGCTCTGAACCTCCAGTGCCTGAGAGCTGCTGCCCTGGATGTGCCGTGGGGCAGACGTCCCCAGAGCTCCGGTGCCGCCTTCACGGGATTGCGCTGGGGCTCTGCCCCTCCCCGCTGGAAGTGCCTGTGCAGGAGAGTGAGGAGCACGGAGGCTGTTTTCCCCCGTGGAAACTGTCTCTGGTTACAAAGCCCAGGCTGACAGCTTGGTGTCTGAGGCTGTCAGCCTTTGCACAGCAGTGTCTGGAGTTAGGGCCCCAGGCGCTACGCTGGGTGACTAAGTGCAAACCTCTTTTCTAATTAGAGAAGTCTGTCCTTTCCCATCCCCCCCTTAAAACATTTCAGCCATTTGTTGAGCTGTTCATCACGCTTTCGAGGGTCCTGGCCTGCACGGCTGGCTGAACCCGGTGCGAGCAGCCTCTCTGTGTGGCACAGCCTGGCTCACAATCCCGAAATGCTGCCTGGAGCTTTCCAATTACAGCCTCCCCTAGCCCCAGGAGCTCACCGGAGGATCCTCCAGCTGACATTTGTCCTCAGGCCCCTAAATCCTGCTGCTGACCAGCTCACTGGCTCCCAGCTGAGCTAGCGGAAGGCAGCAAAACACCATGAGCCATTGACAGTAATGGAAGTTTTTTAACCCAGATCTCTCCAGGGAGATGATGAGTTTTCACCAGGGATCCTTTCTGCAGGCAGGAGGGGGCATATCACCTGTCACAAGCAGGAGTTACGTTTTTTATCTCCAGAAGGGTCGTTTCCTTTCCTTTCCTTTTTTTTTTTTCTTTTTTTTTTTCCCCCTCTCTTCTTTTTTTAACGTACATCTGCCCTGGGCCATTTTTTGATGAGCTTCTGTCTCTGATCTGTCTGACATTGCAAATGCTCTTGCCTTTCACATCCATCTTTGTGCTCTTGCCAATCTGTTGTGTATAAAGTCAGTGCTCTCATAAGCTGGCTGAGATGAAATCTCTCTAATTATTTTTGTGATTCTTTCCTGTTTTCAATGAGGGAAGCCTTGCCGGGCTCTGGTAGAAGCCGACTGATCCCTCTGTCATGTGAAAGGTAATGAATTTCTGCAGGTCTCCTGCTCTTTCCTCCCTCGCCTCCCAGGCTCTGGCTGGGGAAGGGAGCAGGTCCCGTCCAGCCGGGAAAGGCGTGTGCAGCCCTGACTGCAGACGCGGCCTCCCCATTTGGCTCCTGGCAGGGTGGGTGCACGGGTTTTTCCCTGCCGTTTTTGTTTCTTGTGGAGCTGCCTTTTCAGGCGGTTACACCCTGCTATCCCGGGAAGCTGACTTGCGTTCAAAGGCTCTGCCAGTCCCTTTGCGCTCGCCTTGTGCTGCCGGTTACAGGGACGGCTCCGGCAGCCTGGTGTCGGCTGAGGGGAAGGCGTTCTCCGCTCCCAGACCGACCTGGGCACCAGGGTAATTGCAGGGCTGGGTAAATCTGCCCCGGAGCCCCTCTGGGTGGCTGTCCTCCCTGCGCCGAGCTGTCGGCAGCACCAGCTCCTACAGCAACAGATTTCACTTGGCTGTGCCGTGCTCAGCTCTCGGGGCTCCCCGCGCCCCACACCACGAGCAGACACGTCCCGTAAGAAGGACTCTTGCTGCTACAGCCTCGCCAGGGCTGAGGGCTGGCTGGGACGGCCAGAGGTCTCCGCCACCCTTTGCCTTGTCGACGGTGGCACCAAAATGCCACCGCTCCAGGGGACGTGCAGCCCAGAGAGCCGGGCTCTCCCTGCTCCAGCTGGGCTGCCAAATCCAGGGGTGAGCCCCCTGGCAGCCCCCCTCTTCCCGCTGGCGCTAGGTGGGTTGTTTCATGGCTTAATGATGCCTTTGCACAGCAGTGCTGGGGCTGGAGGTGTCACGGGCACGAATACTGGGACCCTTTGCTCGGGGCAGGAGGAACCAGTGTGAACCAGCGCGCTTTGTGCCGGGCCGGGGGCTCGCGGCGAGGGCCGGAGCCCTCGGGATGTCGCGGCCTGTACGCTCGGTGCAGGAGTTGAGCCGTGAAGCCCAGCGAGATGATTTGAATAATTTAATACCGGGCTGTGACCAAGCCCGGCGAAAGGGTAAAGGAAACAAAGAGGCCCCCAGCCCCGAGCAACAATAGCTCTTGAAACGACAAGCCGAGGCATGTCCGCGCTGCCGGAGGCAGAGAGCAGCCCGGGCAAATAGGCCAGTTGCATTCCTCACGTCTGCTGCTTTGTTTCCTTGCAGAATCTGCCGGTGGAAACTGCAGGTCTCAGGGCTTCTCCCTTTATCCTTGTTTTGTTCCCGCGTCCTGCGGAGCTGGTGGTGGATCAGCCGCGTCCCCGCGGCTCTTCCTGCTACGGAAGGCAGGGCCAAGAGGGAGCGGGTAAGGGAGGTGATGCGGGGATGAGGCTGCCTGGTCCCATCTTGTGCGTCCCGGCCGGTACGGGTCCCCTCTGGTCACCGTCACCCAGGGAAAGCCCATCCCCGTTCCTGTGCTCGGTAAGATCCCGCTGACCTGGGGCCATCGCTGTCTGCAGGGAACAGCCCAAACCGCCTGCTGATCCCGGAGCTGATTTGATTCTGGCACCTTGTGTCGTGGTCGTATCCCCATTCCCACGAGGCCTGGCAGAAGGTGCAGCTGCCGTCCGTCTGTCCGGCTGCCTCGCTGCCCTCACCCCCCGCCTTCCTTGGGCATGAGTCCCCAGAAGCAGGGAGAGGACTCTCCCCGCTCCTTTCCCCGGGGCAAAACGCTCCACCTTAACTTCTTTACAAGTCGGAGCGTTGGTTTTCTGTCCCTCCAGTTTAAGTTAAATAGGAGGCAGAGGGATGGAGCAGGGGTGCAGGGCAGGGAGAAGCCGGGGGAAGAAGGCAGGAGGCCTCCCCGAGCCCAGATGGGTTCAAGGAGTGACCTGTCCCGGGGGGACGGAGAACATACCGCCCGCACAAAGGGAATTGCCCTGCCCGGAGGTTGAGCGTCGCCTTTGTGTGACCAAACGCCCGGCTGTGATGTTGAGTGCGGGGAGGGCGTTCGTTAGGGAGAGGGGAAAAGGGGGGGATCTTTGTTTGCAGGGTCTGACACCTCCCAGCCGTCCTGCTGGCACAGCCAGCGCCTTCTGATGGCTTTGTCAGCTCCTGGCTAATTAGCGGAGATGCTCTTTAGCGAGGTTAGGAGAGAAAAAATTTTAAAACATCAAAGAGAGGCAGTAAATAGTGACAAAACTCGGCTCTGTTTCATGCCTGTCATCGGACATGCAGGCTTTCTACTCTTGCAGGAGCCGTGTGTCCTATGCCTTCCGCAGGGGAGTCCCGTCGCCCTGCGGCATGCTGACACACGGGGCCGAGGGCTCATCCTTTTGGCTCGGACCCGGTCCCGTAGCGGTGTCCAGGGATGGGTTTTAGTCAGGGCCAGGTCGCGGCGTGTTGGGGCGAGTGTCCTGGCGTTAGTGCCTTTCTTTTGCCAGGAGGAGGGCCCGGCTCCGGGGCCTGCTGTGACTTACTAGCACAACCAGACGGACCGAGGGGCTGCTTGTAGATCCTGCCCTGCGGGGTTCGCAGCTCTGAGCACGCCGGGATGGGGACATCTCAACCCCAGGCTGCCACCCCCCCATGACAGCTCGGAGGTGCCCTGTGCACCCCGCTGCTCCCTGCACGGTTGCCTCCTGTCATTTGTTTTTTACGCATGGGGTTTCCAGGCCCTCTGGGAGCTGGTTAAAGTTTAGCTCGCTGCTCGCTGCCATCCGAGCAGGCTGCCAGCTAGTCACGTCCCTTGGAAAAGACCCCACGGTGGCCGTTCACGCTCGACGTACGCCAGTACAAGCTTCCCTGCTATCTGGGTGTCAGGAGCTAAAGCCCTGTGGCAGCTCGGGCCGTGGCAGGGTAACCCGTTATCCCTCAGGGTAACCCCAGGAATCAGCCAGCCGTCCCCTTCTTGGCAGCTCCGGCAGCGAGAGCAGGCAGGCTGCCTGCCTTCCCCGCCCCGGGCTGCTGGAGGATTTTATTTTAAGCCGAGCCTCTCGGGGAGCGTGGTAACGTGAGCTCCTTGAGTGACAAGTGATAGAGCTTGACTTGCTTAGCGCGTCCCCCAGGAATCCCTCTCCTCTGCCATTTGCTAATTGAAAACTGCTAACGTTTGGGTCTGGAGCAACTGCCGCCCTGAATGGGAAGCTGGCTGGAGCGTGCGTCGGTGGGACGAACACATGCTCGCAGCCTGTCATCTGCTCGTCTCCATCTCTAGGGAAAGGGGCAAATACTCCCATATGCTGCTCTGGTTTCCGAGAGAGTGAAGTGGGGGCTGGAGCCAGACAGGTTTTTCTTGTCTTCTCCCTCCTCCGAGCCCTTGCTGGGTTCCACGGGCCGGAGGGCCGCTGCCGGCCGCAGCCTGGGGCAGGAGCTCCGGGCGA